>QEPC01006538.1:329864-364086 GCA_003113815.1 Sphenodon punctatus | reverse complement strand
TTCAATGGGGACACAGTGCCCCATTGAACTCAATGAAATAAATCCGGTACCGGTATACCGGATTTAATCCGGGAATCCGGTTTTTACAGAACCGGTAACCGGTAAATCCGGAAGCCGGTAATGGGCCCGGGGTCCCACCTCTACTATTTACATTCCAGTAGATAAAAGCCTACTAAAAAGTAGGAAACGTCTTAAAACCCTTCTTTCCATTCTAGTTGATTAAAAAATTCCATTTCAAGCACCATTCATCTCTGTCATTAAGTGAGACATACAGGTCCCAGTGTCTTTGTCTTGATTTGTGGACAGATTGCTCCCTCTTCCTGAGCGTGTTCTGCACAAGCTCCTCGACTTCACCTACAAAGCCCTTCACAACCTTGCTCCCCCCTACTTCTCTGCCCTGATCTCCCTCCGAACCCCTGCTTGAGCACTCCGCTCCTCTTCCATCCCCTCCCTCACCTCACCTGCTCCTCCAGCCGCCTTCGTCCCTTCTCCCTTGCTGCCCGCACACCTGGAACTCCCTCCCTGCCTATGTTCACCTTGCCCCCTCCCTTTCTACCTTCAAATCCCTCCTCAAAACCCACCTCTTCCGCTCTGCCCTTCCTAACTCCTGCTAAGCATCCAACACCCAGGCTTATTCCCCACCTGTTATCTGCAAACTCCCAACTTACTGAAACCAAGTCAAGAACGTGTACCTGAGCTTTCGCATCCTCGTGATTATTGCATCCCTTGTCTCTCCCTCTGTTCCCCCTCCCTGTCTTCCCTCCTCCTGTCTTCTTTAGATTGTGAGCTCTCGGGCAGGGACCAGGTCTATCTTGTTCTCTGTAAAGCACCAGGTACATTGCTGGTGCTGTATAAATGCTTATAATAATAGTAATAATAAATCCATGTTGACTTTTCCCCATTAAGCCATGTTTATCAACATGCCCAGCAATTCTGTTCTTAATGATAATTTCCACCAATTTGCCCGGCACAGACGTCAAGCCAGTCATTGGCACCCCAAAGCCTGTGGGGGCATACATAGGGGAGAATGGGTGCAGAGTTCTTTTATGAGCACTTGCAGTGAGGTTGGAGACTGCAGCGCACACAGTCACACAAAAGAGCATAGAGTCAGCCTACGAGCCACACAAGATCTAGCTATGGTGATATTTGCTCCCCAATGCGCCCCCCCCCCCCAGCTTCCCTGATTGCAGTGATTGGGTACTGACAAGTTGGAAGCCTGGGCAGCATCTCCAGAGAATGAGCCTATTCCAGGAATTCTCTTATGTTTGTCACAGTGGTACAAGATGGGTTTCTGATGCCAGTTGGCCAGCAGAAATGTCACCCTTCTATTCTCATTCTGTGCTGTCCCCACCCCAGTCTCCCTGCTTGTTACTTGGAAGTTGGAAGTAGCTGCTTAGGAAAGAGCCAATAAGGGATTGTCTTGTGTTCTCCATCACTGGGCTGCGGGATGTGTTTGGGATGCCAGTTGACCAACCTGGATGTGTCAATCATGTCTCTTGATTGCTGAGCTGCTTCCCCGTCCCCTCGGCCTTGCTGCCTAAAGTCCAGGCGATGTCCTGAGACTTTTGGGTTTTCCTCCAAAATTTTCAGGACTAGTATTTGCACAACTTCTGTTAAAAGCACAAATGTTTCATTGCTTATAAAATCAGGGCCTTTTATTGAATCTTTCTGAAATTTGTCAGGGATGATATCTTGGGTGAGTGATACACTGTCTTAAATCCAATTTGGATGAAATTACAACAAAGATGTTACAGCTGGAAATGTGTGCACAAATCACAAAAAGTACATTGCTTATAAAATAGGAACCCGTTATTCAATCTTTATTAAATTTGGTAGGAATGATACCTTGGGTGAGGAGTACAATCTGTCTAAATTGCATCCAAATTGGATGGGAACCAAAGATGTTAGAGTCAGACATGCATCACAAACCATGATGGTTATAAAATTGGGAACTTTATCCAATCCTTTTGAAAGTTAGCAGGGATGACCTTGGTAAGGGGTATATTCTCTCTAAATATGCAAATTGGACAGAAAAGAAAAGTTACAGCCTGATATTTGTCCCCAAATTTTATTTTTTTCTGAAATTGTTTTTTCTGGTATTATTTTCTCTTAGAAAAGGAGCCTTTTGGCCTGGCAGAGCAAGCTGCTTGCGGAGCTGCTAGTGTGACTACCTGTAAACACCTGCACCTGGTTCCCAGCTCCTAGAAAAGGAGCCTCCTGGCTTGGTGGTGGCTGTTAAGTGGCTATAGGGGTTTGGGGGGTATATGTTTCCCTTTTTGTCTGTATATTCGGGGTTTTGTTTGTTTTAATTGATTTTAACTGTTTTAGTGGGGTTTTAATGGCTTTTGGAGGATGTGGGATGGGAGGGATTGTTAGGGGGGAGGGGGAATGGTAAACTGGGTGGAAAAGGTACGGCTACAACCCTCCTGATGAGAGGGGGGGGAGCATAGGCCTGTGGGAAGATGGGAGGGAGTGACTTGGCCCCCTTATGGCTCTTCTAGTCCACCTGTCTCCTTGTTTGGGGCCAGGGGGGAGGGGGCAACAATTGAGGTCATGTGGGGTGGGGAAGTTATGGCTGAGGGAGAGCATATGCTATCTGCAGGGGCGGGAGAGGCAGTTACTCTCTGTTCCCCTTTCCAATCCACCCCACCCCCCATGACATGGAATTTTGGGGGGTTGAGGCAGATGGGGACCCAGGACTGAAGCTGATGCTGTTGAATGTGAGGTCAGTGACAAATAAATCTACATCCATCCGGGAGCTTATCCTGTATGGAGCTGCCCACTTTGCATGCATAATGCAGACCTGGCCGGACAATGAGTTGGGGCAGATTTTGGCTGACCTGGTGCCAACTGGGTATTCCATGCAGCATCAGAGTAGGTCAGAGGCTCGTGGGGGTGGTGTAGCTGTGATTTTTAAGGATTTGTCCTTCTGGGGGTTTCCAGTACTGAACTTGTCTCACATGGAGTGTGTCCATCTAGTGTTTGATTTGGCCGGGGATAGATTAGGAATCCTCCTGGTGTACTGAGCCACCCCACTGCACTGCAGCCTCCCTGACTACTCTAGCTGAGCTGGTCTTGGAGGTGGTGGTGTGGTTGCCTAGACTCATTTTGGGGAACTTCAGCATCCATGCCAAGGCTAGCCTTTATGGAGCAGAGCAGGAGTTCATGGCCTCCATGGGCCTATCCTAGGTAGTAGTGGGCCCGACACATGAGAGAGAGAGAGAGAGAGAGAGACACGCTGGATTTGATTTTCTGCTCTGTCCTGGTATCAGGAAGTCCTATGATTGGGGATGTGGAGGGGGCACCCTTGTTGTGGCTGGAGCATTACCTCATGGAGGCTCCAGTCCTGGTGCACCTGTGCCCCTGTTGGGGTGTTGGATCTTTTAGATTGGTCCACCTTTGGAGACTCATGAATCCAATTGGTTTCCAGAACACTCTGGTGGAGTTTCCCATAGACCTTGACAACTACTCTGTCGATTACCTTGTCTCATTATGGAATAACATCTTGACTGAGGCATCGACACAGTGGCTCCCAGGTGTCCGCGCCCACCGCAGCACCAACACAGGTCTCCATGGTACACGAAGGGTCTGAGGTGGCAGAAACAGGAGGGTAGATGGTTAGAATGTAGGTGGCGCTGGACTCGTGCTGAATCCGACCGATTGCGGCATAGATCGTATGTGGAAGACTATGCCATGGCTGTGCTGACGGCGAAGAATGCTTTCTTTGCTCCCATCATAGCGTCTGTGAATTTGCATCCAGCAGAGCTTTTCTGGGTGGTGAGGGGTTTGGTCAGTCCAAGATGTCTCTGCTAGGAACTGGAGGTGTCCAGTGCACACAGACATTTTTATTGACCACTTTAGATAAAGTTGCTCATATTTACTATGACCTCAGAGTGACCGTTTCTGGTGTAGAGTCAGAGCCGGGTTTTTTGGAAGTCCAGCCATGTCCTTTTTGGGGGGAACGGTTTCAATCGTTGTCACCCACCAATGCGGAGGAGGTGCTGGGGGCTGTGTGGGCCACAAGTTGTCAATTAAATCCATGCTTGTCCTGGCTGGTGAAAGCCAGCTGGGAGACATTGGGGCTGTTGCTAGCTGGGGTGATCAATGCCTCCCTTCAGGAGGGCAGAGTGCCAGACTGCCTTAAGGCAGCGATTGTCAGACCTCTGCTTAAGAAGCCTTCATTGGATGTTGATTCCGCTTCCAGCTAGCGGCCTGTCTCTAACCTTCCCTTTTTAGGGAAACTTATTGAAAGGGCAGTGGTTTGTCTGCTCCAGACACATCTGGATGCTATCTGCTTCCTGGACCCTGCAGAGTCTGGTTTCCGTTCTGGGCATGTCATGGAGACTGCGCTTGTGACCTTGGTCGATGACCTTCACCTGGTGTTAGACCAGGGGAATTCTACCCTGATTTTATTAGATCTTTCAGCGGCTGTTGGTACTGTTGATCATGAGGTGATGTTGACTTGCCTGCGGGACCTGGATGGACTGCGCAGGACTGTTCTAGAGTGGTTCTGCTCTTCCTTAGCCAGGAGGTCTCAGCGGGTGGTGTTGGGTGATTGTTCATCATCTCATTGGGATCTCCCTTGTGGGGTTTCACAGGGTTCCATTCTGTCCCCCCTTGTTCAACGTATATATGTAGCAGCTGGGCGAGGTCATTCGGAAGCTTGGGGTGAGGTGCCATCAGTATACTGATGACACCCAACTCTGCCTCTCTTTTTCATCTGACCCAGGTCCTGCAGTCTCGGTACTTACCTGTTACCTGGCTGTGGTGGGGGACTGGATGAAGGTGAGTTGATTGAGGCTGAATCCTGACAAGACTGAGGTGACGGTGGTTGACTGGTCTTGTGCCCTGGAGGGGATTGGGACTCCTCTTATTGATAGGGTCCGGCCCCCTCTGGTTGATCGGGTTCACAGCCTTGGAGTGCTTCTGGACCCCTTGCTGCACCTGGATTGCCAGGTCACGGCGGTGGCCAGGAGTGCTTTTCACCAGCTCCATCTGGTGAAGAGACTGAAGGTCATTGATGAAGTGATTAGGCACATTAAGAAGTGTTCAACCACTGGCTTTTGCTTGTTAGAGCGGATGCCTTGTTTGTCCATTGATTCTCCTAAAATGGTATTAACGTGTCTGGCTAATACAGATAGCAGAGGGGCACTGTTGGTAGTTAATAGTGTACATGAAGTTGGCAGAGGAACAAGTAGAAGAGTCCTAGATCACAGAAGCATAGAATTTTAGGGTCTGAAGGGACTTCAAGGGTAATCTAGTCCAGCCCCCTGCTTCAATGCAGGACATCTACAACTACAGTGATGCCGTTGATACCGTTACATCCAGTAATGCTGCTTGATGTCATTGATGGAAGGGTACAAGTTATAGCTAGGTTTGCTGCTTGGTATGCAGTGGAGAGTCCTAGTTGAAGGTTCGGGGTTTCTGTAAGCAAGGGCAATCTGTCCTGTAAAGCTAGTTGAAGGAAGGTATCACTATCCAGGATGAATTGCCATTTGTTTGATGTCACCACAAATGTGTGTGGTTAGAAGGTTATAGGTGCCCATCAGAGGGGATCAGTTGTCATCCTCACAGGGGTTGTATTGTAACCAGTTAAGAGTAGAGTCTGAGTCTGGACTTGTTGATTTGCATAGCCACATGCTATGCAAATCAATATTGAATATTGATTTGCATAGCATTGATGAAGTTGAATATTCATAAGGTAAGGCTCACAGTCCAAGGGATCAGACTAAATATGACTGTAATGCTAAGCCTGGTTAAATACGATGGAACTGACAGTGTGTTCCAAGGGGGTGGGTGGGTTGTTTTTTGTTGTTTGTTTATTTATTTATTTCAATTTTTATCCTCTTCCTGCACAGCAGCTCAGGGCAGCTTACAGAAAATTCATAAAAACAAAATATGAACATAAAAATACTCCATAACCCTCTAACCCATCCTTCCTCCCCCTTACCCCCCCACAATTCAGTGCCCAAATTCAGTCCCTGCTGCCAAAAGCCTGATGGAACAAAATAGTCTTACATTGCCTTCGGAAGACCACCTTGAACACAGGTGGACATCCTGGGGGAGGAAGTTCAACTGCAAAGGTGCGATTGCTGAAAATGCCCTCCTCCTAGTTGAGTCCCAGCAAAAAACTGGAGTCAACCAGGAGGGCGCCCCCAGCCCATTGCAGCGGCTGTGACAGGACATGGGGAGCCAGACAATCCCTCAGATAAATGGGGCCCAGGCCATTTAGGACTTTAAAAGGTCATTACCTGGATTGTGCAGATGCAGCCGTGGCCAGGAGTGCTCTTCACCAACTCCATCTGATGAGGACTCTACTGCCTTTTCTTCGGACTCTGATCTGACCACTGTCGTCCGTGCTTTCATCACCTCGAGGCTAGACTACTGCAATGCGCTTTATGTGTGGTTGCCCTTGGTGACGGTCCGCCTTCTTACAGAGACGCGTCACCACGAGCACGTAACACCGGTGTTCCTCCTTTTATGAATTGTGTTAGTTGACATTTTTATTGATTGTAAACTGCCCCAAGCTGCCTGTGGCAGGAGGGGTGGAGTAAGTTTTTTAAATAAATAAATAAAATTCACTGCACTGGCTGCTGATGTTCTTCTGGGCCCAATTAAAAGTGCTGGTGATTTATTTTATTTTATTTATTTGTATTTATTGACCACTCACCATGCCTACGGCATCCCGGGGCGCCTCACATGGTGATGACCTTTTAAAGCCCTAAATGGCATAGGTCCCATTTATCGGAGGAATTGCCTGGCTCCCTGTGTCCTGTCGCGGCCTCTGATCAGCTGGGGGCGCCTTCCTGGAGATTTCATTTTTTGCCGGGTCTTGACTAGGAGTGGGAGCCATTGCATTTTGGGGAGGGATTTTATTATAAACGTTTTTATATTTTTTTGCAAGCTGCCCTGAGCCTTCAGGGAAGGGCAGTATCTAAATATGAATGAATAAATAAAAACCCCACAAGCCTAACAAAACAAAGCTGTTTGGCTGGGAGGATTCTCAGCTGTGATGAGACAAGACCAGAAAGGTAGACCGGCATTGTCCTTGGAGCGGAGGGAGAATGGCAGAGACTAGAGGGTCTTTGAGGAACAGCGAATCTGCAGCAGTTGCACAAGGCGAGCCAATAGCCCTGTCTGATCCGGAGTGATATGTGTGGGGAGTGGAGACAGACTGTAGGTTCTTCACGTATGAATTGTGTCAAAGCATGGAGCCTGGACAATAGCTGTTAAGACCTCAGTATGTTCCCCATATCTGAGATATTTTAAGGGGGATGTTAAATATGAGATTTATATGGCTGTAACCTGTGCATCTTAGACTGGTTTTTGCAAAGTTACGATTTGCTTTAATGAATACCAAAGACGTTTGGGGTTTCCATAGAAACAAAGAAATTGTCCATGTCCCAGTCCACACTTCCTCATCATTTGAAGTGTCACCTATATGAGAATATAAGGGTGCAGTAGCTCTCAATTGCTTTCTTCTAATCCAGCCTGGCCTTTTTGACAACTATGACCAAAATGCAGCTATTGCTGGTAAGTAAAAACCCCAAGATAATCTTTAAGGTTGCAATGTTTGCTCTTCTTCCTGCTAGGATCAGGGCAGCATTTCCCTTTGCTGTTTAACCACTGGTGAAGTAAACCCAATCCTGGTTCTATTGCTTTTCTTATTTTATTGCAGTATGATGATTGTATCTGTTGTTTTAACTTTGCAACAGCCTAATGGCTATCAAATAAAATCTTTTGACTGACTGACACTGGGTAGCAGGACAGCCTGGAGCAAGGTGAGAGGTCTTGCTATTACAAGCCACCCTACTACTCGTACTTCTGCATAGACTCCGAGTTGGAAGGGGCCTCTGAGGTCTTGTAGCCCAACCCTCTGCTCAGTGCAGGAAAGCCGCAGCTACGGTATCCCCAACAAATCTGCTTTCTTGTAATTTAAGCCCATTATTTCTAGTTTTGCCATCACGGGCAAGAGCGAACAAGTCTTCGTCATCCTCTCTGTGACAGCCTTTCAGGTAGTGGAAGACCGCTATCCCGTCTCCATTTAGTCATCTCTTCACTAGGCTAAACATACCCAGCTCCTTCAACCTTGGCTTGTAGGACTTAGTTTCCAGACTCCTGACCATCTGTTGCCCTTATCTTAACCTGTTCTAATTTGTCAATGTCCTCCTTAAAATGCCTAACTTTAGACTAACACAGCTCACTATATCTGTTCATAACACAGGAGTAATTTGTGCTTTTATTTTTGTTGTTTTTATGGGTTTAAATGAATGGGTTATAGGCTCATTTTGTGAACTCAAATTAATAGCTTTAAAAGAGAACTTGAAAAACAAAATTGGTAGTATGCACATAACCAAGGCCAGCCTTCAGGTAGGTGGGGCTGGAACTATCTGGCCAGAGTGAGTACTTGCCTAAACAATGGTGACAGCTCTGCTACCACAACCAGAAAGGATGCAAGGCTTCAGACAGGTGGCCTTGCATAAGGCCAGCTCTGCACAGAGATCGATTAGACTTGTACCTTGGGCTTTCAGAATTCAGCTGTCAAGGATCTGGCAATTGAACTAGAGGAGAAAATACTGAGCACTTTTTAATCCTGACACCACATAAATAGTTGACCTATTTCCCCACTAATTTGTACAGCTGTTTATTCAAGAACTATAGCAGAAAAAGCTATAGGGCTGGGTATTATTTATATAGCACCAGCAATGTGCCTGGCATTGTACAATCATTCAAGGACCCTGCTCTGAGAGGGGTTTACATTCCAGGGAGAGATGAGAGAGAGTGAGGGAACACAGGAAGAGTAAGGATACATTCAAGAAGTTGCAGGTACACATGCTTAACTTGGCTACAAAGGAACCTGCATGAAATGACAGAAGAGGCATCAGTGACCAGGCTGTGGGGATGAGGAGCTGGGGAAGGCCTGATAGGAGGGAGATATTCAAGAGGGAGAAAAAGGTTGGGAAGGAGGGGGCAGTATGGGAGGAGGTGTCAGTACATTTTGAGGAGCAGGGGACTCATGGACAGGTGAGCATGGTGGTAGAGGAAAAGCAAAGCTCCCAGGTGGGAATGTGGCAGGAAATAAGTGTGGAAAGATAGGTGAGAACAAGGCCATAAAGAATCTTAAAGATAGACTGAATACTTTCAGCCAGAGGGGGAGAGAGGTTGAACATGACTGAAGTAATGGGCAAGGAGGGTAGCTAAGTGTTTGGCCTACCTTGTTTGAGCTCTGGGTTCTGTTCCTCATTGTGCCTTGTGTAACCTCCCTAGTAAAATAAGGTGGTGGCTCCTATTTCCTTACCTTGTGGAGCAGGTGTTGGTTGAAAAGAAAAGTAGTGATGTGTGTAGGAGACAGTAAGACTCAAACTCATGACCTATGCCCTAGCTCTGGGAACATTCCCGCAAGTTGGTGGGAAAAGAACATAAATAGTGCCATACTGGGTCAGACCATTGGTCCATTTAAGCCCAGCATCCTGTCTTCAACAGCGGCCAACCTCCAGTCTTTTGGGAGATGTACCCAGCAGGTCACAATGGGCAATCCATTCCCTGTTGTTCCAGCACCCAAGAGTATGAAGTTACATCCCTCAAACTTATTTTGCAAATAGCCATTAATCGACCTATCCTCCAAGAACGTATCCAATCCCTTTTAAAACCTTCTGACTTTAAAAAAAATTGCAATTACCAGGTCTTGGGGTACATATGACCCCTATGGAAAAAAACCATTATAGGTGGGGTCTATTTTATCCCCAAAACATAGTTGGTGTCCCAAAACCTTCAAACAAAGCCCTGGGAGTACACACACACAGAGAAACACATGAAAGTGTCTGTTTTATGGGGATTGTTTTCACTCAAATTTGCCCCAAATGCAAATTCTCTCCTGCAAATTACTGGTTGTGCCTTATAGTCTAGCTTTACTAAGGACAGTGGAGTACACTTAGCACCTTTATAGCCTGCTATTTGCATTTATTTTGTTGTTGCCTAGGCTTGAAGTATGCATTTCTTTGTTTGCCTAAGTTTCTTGTCTCCACAAACTGACCCAAGAAGGGAAACTTAAACCTAGGCTGAAGAAATGAAACCTAACATTACCTGAACAGCTGAGAAATGACACAGAAAAGGTTTGGGTAAAACCAAATAGGAAAACTCCATTGACACCTTGTCTGTGTTTGCACCCTGACAACCTTTTGGTCATTGGAGACAAACGATAAGAGATATTTGCCTGAAATTTGAGTATGTTATGGCCAGAGGTACCAGTGACAATGTGCTGCAAGCTCAAAGTTGTAGACCCAATACTTAGCATATTTTCATGGTTTCTTTCAGCCATGATACAAAGGCACAAAATAATAGCGGTGAAGGGGTTAATTTTCATTGCTGCTGCCAGTCTGAAGTGGCTTTGAGTTCCATGTCCCCTTGCTATCTGAATGGTCCTTGAAAATGGTTTATTTTGGTTTATTTTAAGCTGGGGTCCATTTGACCCCAATAGGCAAACTCTATGGAAAGCTGGGGTCCGTTTGAAAAATGCCACTTTTTTGTTTATAGGAGACAAATGGTAAGAGCTATTAGGCTGAAATTTTAGTATGTTATATCCAGATGTGCCGGTGACAATGGGCGATTTCAGAAGTGACGTGTTCCAATTCACCACAGTGAATCCCACCCCAGTGTGAACGGATTCACCGCGGGCTGTGGTGACACGTGTGGCCCCAGCAGAAGTGACAGGATCGTGACCACCTCCCTGGGGCAATCAGAGAGAACATGGGCTGGGGGAACACAACAGACATGCAGTGGAGACGTGGACCGCGGTTCGACCCCCAGAATGCACCACGACTGTGGCCAATTCCTTCCACTGTGGCTGCGGGTTTCCATTCAGAACTTACTTTTCATTCACCCCTGCCGTGGTGCCCATTCACCACACTTCTGGACCTCCTCCTGCCCCGACCTCACGAAGCATGGTTAGCTTCACCCCGGGCCACGTTTGACTGTTGTGAACATCTGGATGCGAGCAAACAGACATGCATAGCGCTTTCAAACACCCCCCGACGTTTGACTGTGGTGGACATTCACCATGTCACTTCTGAAATCACCCAATGTCCTAAAAGCTCCAACTTGTCTAATTAACATATTTTAATGTTTTTTGTGCTCGGTGGGGTCAGTCTGACCCCAAGAGCTAAGGTAAAGGTATTAAAACTAGTTACAGTACTGGCCTTGACCACTTCCTTTGGGTGTAAATTCCACAAATTAATTGTGTGTTGAGTGGAAAAAATACTTTTCTCTTATTTGTGTTAAAGCTGCTGCCAGTTAATTTCATGGACTGTCCCCTTGTTCTAGTACTGTTAGAGAGGGTAAATAACCATTCCATATTTACTTGTTCCATACCACTCATTTTTATAAACTTCTATTATATTCTCTCTGTCATCTCTTTTTTAGCTGAAAAGTCCCAACCTATCAAGTTTCTCTTAATACGGGAGGCATTCCATACCTGCCTTGATCATTTTTGTTGCCATTCTCTGTATCTTTTCTAGTTCTATGTCATTTTTTCAGATGGGGCGACTAGAACTGCACACAATATTCAAGGTGTGGTCGTACCATGGATTTATATAAGCATTATATTTTCAGTTTTATTCTCCCTTTCTGAATGATTCTTAACTTTGTTTTTTTTGACTGCTGCCACACACACAGCTGAAGATTTCAGCGCATTGTCCACAATGACTCCAAGATCCTTTTCCTCAGTGGTAACGCCTAATTTAGAATCCAACGTCATGTGCAGTTTGGGTTATTTCCCCCATGTGCATCACTTGTCCACTTTAAATTTCTTCTGACTTTTAGATGCCCAGTCACACAGTCTCACAAGATCCTTCTGCAATCCTTCACAGTCTGCTTCAGTTTTAACTACCTTGAGTAATTTTGTAATCTTCAAATTTGATCTCACTCTGTATTCCCTTCTCCAGCTCATTAATGAATATATTAAACACTGGTCCCAGTATAGATCGCTGGGGCACTCTACTAGTTACTTCTCTCCACTGTGAAAACTGACCATTTAGTCCTACTCTTTGCTTCCGATCTTTTAACCAGTTGCCAATCCACAATAGGATACTTTCTTATCCCAGGATTCTTTTAATTTCCCCAATAGTTGCTCATGAGGGACCTTGTCAAGCAGCTTCTGAAAGTCCAGATACACAATATCAACTGGCTCACCATTATCGACATGCTTATTTACAGCCTCAAAAATTCCAATAGATTAGTGAGCCATGACTTCCCTTTCCTAAATTCATGTTGACCTTTCTCGGTTATGCTATGTTTATCAATATGCTTGGTAATTCTATTCTTAACCATTTCCACCAGTTTGCCTGGACCCTGACGTCTGGCTCACCAGTCTGTAGTTTCCAGGCTCACCTCTGGAGCCATTTAAAAATATTGGTGTTGCATTTCCACCCTCCAGCCCTCTGGTACAGTGGTAGACCTAGTGATAGGTTACAAATTATCAATAGTAGGTTTGCAACTTTATATTTGAGTTCCTTCAGAACTCTGGAATGAATAGCATCTATCCTGGTGATTTCTTACTATTTAGTTGGTTAGCTTGCTCTAGAATCTCCTCCAGAGTTGCACTTATTTGTGACAGTTTTTCTGATTTTCCACCTACAAAGACTTGGGCTGGTGTGGGTATCTCTCCAAAATCCTCAGTGGTGAAGACCAAGCAAATAATTCATTCAGGTTCTCTATAATTTCCTTATCCTCTCTGAGTACCCCTTTCACCTCCTGCTCATCTAATGGCCCAAATGTCACACCAGACTTCTTGTTCTAATATACTTGAAAAAGTTTTTATTATTTTTACAGATGTCTACCACTTCCTAATCTCTCAGTAATTGTCAATAGACTCCTCCTCCAAGCTGTGCAATGTAGTTTAACCCATGTTCCTGTTCCACGCATGTCCACTGAGTGTCCCTAGAGAGTGGGTCCCAGTGGCCAGGCATGGACTCCAAAAATGCTCAATTTGGGGAAATTACGCTCGCCTTTTTGAGTAGGGCACACGAGCGTTTGGGATCTTTTTAGTGTTTTCAATTTATGATGGGGACAAAGGGGGTTCATAAAAGCGATCAAGCAATAAGATATTCAAATTAATTAGTTACACAGGGCTTCCAGAGGAAGTCCCTAACTTCAAAGGGGGGGGGGGGAGGGAAGAGAGAGAGAGATGGGGGAGGTGTGTGTCTACCTGTGCCAGGACACAAACAGTGGGAGATTCAAAGGAAGAGGGAGAGAAGAAAAACAGCGCTTCATCTTACCAAAATGTACTGTTCTGAGGGAGGGCAAAGGCACAGATCCTTTATAGCCCCTTTTCCAAGTCAGACAGTACAGTAGCACCAGGGCAGCCTCCCTGGCGATGAGCCTTCAGGGGGGAGCAGGAACTGGAGACGTAGCGATCTGAGGAGGGAAGAAGTTTGTGGGCTTAGCCCACCGAGTTGCACAAGCACTCAAGACCAACACACGCACTTGGGGGTGCCTTGCCTAGAGGAGCCTAGTCGTGTCTCTGTGAGGCAGATAGGTGGGAGTTCCCTTATGCCTACTTGTTGGTCAGATGACAGGATCTCACAGCCCGGACCCCCACAACTCAGTTGGGATAGTTGAACAGTGGGCCAGAGAGCACTGGGTTCGCTGAATGTACCAGCAGCGAGATAGACAACCCGAGTGCTTGTCAGGCAAGGTCGCTTGGTCTATCAGGACGCAACCAGGTGTCCTGTATTCTATCTGGGCAAGCAAGGCAGTATGGCAGTGGGTTCATCAGCAGTGATTTCAGTAGCAGTGATATTAGCAACAACGGTGAGAACAGCAGTACTGAAAACAGCCAGTCTAAGAGGATCAGACTGACGGAACTGATTGGGGCTCTGAAGGGGCTGTATTTAAGCCAAAATTCTGCCCCTTGGGAATGGTGGGCATGTGAGGACCAAGAACAAAGTTTGATTAAATATACTAAGTTTTCTGAAAAGGAGCTCCAGTATCTCACAAAAGGACATTGCAGTTGCTTTTGTTTCACAAAAACCAGTAATCAAAGAAAAATGCACTACCAAGAGGTGCCTCCTATATGCCTCACCCAGGCCAGACCTGCCAAGATAGAGTTCCCCGAGCATTCCTGCTCACTCCCATCCCCGATTGATTTAGGCTTAGGCTGTTCAGTCATCCTTTGTCTTGGATGCAGATCACAGCCTGATTAGACCACCCTTCTCCAGGTGCATTGGGACACGTCCTTCCTGATGCTGCCCCACTCAGCAATACAGGGTGGGTTGCTCAAGCCAGGTTGATGCTAATTATCGTTCTGATGAAGTGGGCCTGCATTCTATAACATCTCCCCTCAATCAGCCCAGGAGTCTTGTGACCAAAGCCTGCCGGGTTCGCACTGAGGTCAAAGCACAATCTAACACAGGGCAGGTTTTGAGGGAAGGTCACCAAGTACAGAAAAATCGTAAGAAACAAGGCAAACATATATCAAAACAAAAACTCAGGGAGCACTGGTTGTAACAAGTTTGCCCTTTTGCTGTCTGCTGTGGTTTCTGGGTATAAAGCATTCTGTCCCTGCTCGAAAGTGCTGGCATGTGGCCATAATAACTCATGACTCCATAGGATAATGGGCTAGTTTTAAAAACAAGTCTTTATTTGCAAAAGGAAAATACAAAGTAAAACAGCAAGGATGAAGCCATGCCCAGCACAAGCAATCTCCAAACTACCCCTTTGATCAAATTTTTATCTTTTGATTTCTGCAAACATACATAATACATAAAGTAGGTTAAAATATGAGGAGAAATACAAAGTTACAAGCATCGCTTAAAATGGTTTAATTTACAGTAGATTGTGTTTCTTATTGAAGCTCCTTTTGGATTGCATAGACTTAAGAAGTTGTGACAACTTTTAAAATGTGCCTGTATAGCCACCTACTGTGGCATTTGGGTGATCTTGTTGGTCTTCTAAGTATTCTTTTAACACTAGTACTCTGTAAGCCAGTGGCCTAGCACGGCTGTGGTAGGCCTAGGGTCATGCCCCCTAAGGGCATTGGGTGGGGTCTCTGGGGTGGCGCTGCCCGAGCTTCCAGCAGCAGCAACCCTTCCAGGAAGTCAAGTGCAGGATGGGATGGGGCTGGTACTCCACTCCCACTCACTCAGAAAGCTTTTTGGTGGGACCCTTTGCAAGCAGCATGATGTGCCCGCTAGGAAATTTTCAGAGTAGGCCAGGATGGAGTGCTAGCCCTGCTCCTTCCACCACCCACTGGAAATGTCCTAGCAGTGTTTGGACTGCTTGTAAAGGGCCCCCTCCTTCCAGGGCATGGGCTCGACTGACTGCCCTCGCTCCATGGTGGCTCTGCCCCTGCTGTAAGCTGTGTTGGAAAACTCTCTCAAACTGTACTTCTATAAACCTGAGACTGAAATTTAGTTCAAGCTGCGCTTTTACAATACTGCCGCTCAGTGGCAGACTCAGAGTCTATGTCTGGGCTACAAAGTGGCCAGCGGCAGTTTTTAAAATGAATACTTTGTGGAGAAACTCTTACTCCTGCGGTTTTAAAAAAAACGAATACTACTTTAACTGGTACCATAGGTAGCAATTTTACTTTTGTTTACATAATAAGGTCTCTTACTCCTCCTCACACTGGTGACAAAGAAAGTTCAGCTGATTATCTTTTAGTGAACTGATTTCTAATAATAGAGATCATCTGAACTACTTTGTCTCTATTGGGGTGTTTTTAAATGAGATGCCTCCACGCGTGGGCCCCCACCGACCATTTGGCAAACCGCTCATTTGAATTGGTGCGTGGGGAGGCAAGCTCCCGTCAACCACGCACCAGCCATGCACAGAGCACTCCAGGAAAATCTGGAGTGCTCCGTGCAGGCCAGGGCAATTGCCTTTGTGGATGGATCAGCCATGCGAGGAACCACCTGTGTGAAGCGCTCCCCACGGGCTTCCTGTGTGTGGCTGCCCCACACCCATCCCACACAGCAGCCACAGAGCCCCCTCCTAGCTGCTCTCGTTTAAAACCACTCTTGCTTACATTTGGAACCAAGATGGCAGCCACACTCTATGCTACTTAAACAATAAAACACAGGTTTAATCTTTGGGTTCAAAGGGAAGCACGGTACTAATTTATGCTTTGCATTTAAATAACTCTTTGGCAAAGGGCTCTTTACAAGCATAATAATTATGAACAAACAGATCTTAGCCACTTTCTTGTGAGGTAGGTGACATTTTACACACGCTGCAGCTTAAAAAACTAATGCATAATATGAAAAGCTAGCAAAATTCAAAGCTTGGGCAAAAGGTTATGTACAGAATTTCAGCAAAAACGTAGCAAAATATTTGTAAAAGTGTTATTTTTCCAATCAGCTCTGTTAATGTTACACAGCAGGCCTGTGACAGAGCTGGAAAAAGAATTGGGAACTGTAGCAAGTCTGGCAGGCCCCCACCTACACCCAAGGGTTTCTCTAGAATACATAAAGCTTCTGATATGTAACATGCTTTACAATGTTTTGGATATACAGTATCATATAATCACAGGAAATTTATCATAACATTGTGGGAAACTGCACAAACTATGGAAAAACATTTATCTTATGTTATAGTCAGATTCAGGGTGTTTTTGACGAGACTACTCCCACAGGAGGGCTGTAAAGCCCACAAATTATCTGCACATGTAAACTACTCTCCTGCCAGTCTTGCAGAAATGTTCGTACGTTAATGTGCATCCATAAACCCTAGATAGCAAGGGTTTCCAACCGCACATTTGAAAAATCCCATGAAACTTGCACAAATTGCTTGTCGTGCACATGTGAAAATGCCCTGATTGTGATTCTTGCGGAAGAGTCCCGTGTGGATGTGATGTTGCAATGCTGGGAGCCCCAGCACTGTCTTCTTTGTTGCAGGAGAAAAATGACTGTGGGAGATTACAAACCCCTGTGATTTTCATGCATGTCTAAAAGCACCCTTAATAATATTAAATACTGAAGCTGTTTGATTACCCCCTTTTGAGACTGTTCTGCTAAGAAACCAGTGCTCGCTACCTTACCTGGTTCTGGGTATGGTGGAACAGACCAGAGAGCCAAAGGTAGCACAAAGCCTGGGAGAAAGGCTTGAGCCCAACTTTTTGTTCTGTAGCTTTTGTATCAGGCAGGGTGGTTTTGGAGTCCCCTTAAAGCATGACTGTGGGTAAAACCAAATATGACAGTGGCCCACTTAGCCTCGCCGGTTGCTGTTGCGTGTGGTTCCTAGCTGCTAGATGTTGACCCGGAGTCTTCCGCATCATGTTGGTGGCTAGCCCAGATTCTCACCTCAACAACTAGCTGAGGTAACAGCTCAGGCTACAGCCCACCAGACTGGGGAAAAGAAGGCCGTCCCAGAGCTTGCATATCTGGTTTTGCCTCTGCCATGTCTAGCTGCTTTGGTGGCCATCATTGGTCACCATGACTGCCTGTCATGGCGAGGCACTGGGCAGAGCAGAGGGGACAGCTGACCACATGTTCCCCATTCTCCCTGCCGGCTGTGCTGCAATCAGCCTGGCTGGAAGCATGTCTGTTGGTGTTCTAGTGTGCGCACCTGTCTGCAGCAGCCCACACATTGAGTGGCTTTACCCTGTGTGTCAGAGGCAACTGGAATAGGCATCTATCTGCTCACATGGTTTTGGGGTGGGGATGGGTTTTATATTTCAGAGTCTCTACAAGGATATGCAAGAGGAGATGATTGGGAGTAGCAGGAATGGCAGTGCCAGCTGAAGAAGCAAGCAAATGGGAGGAGTAACATTTTAAACATAGAGGCTGCCATCTTTCACGAGGACAATTTCATGCCCCTTTGGAACAATAGAAAGTAGTTGCCATATATTTGCTAAGGGTAGTCTGTGGTTTCAGACCCACTGAGCATAGCTAAGGGAGAACATTTTTGAAGGGGACAATACTGTATGGGTATCTCTAAAAAAGGAAGCTTTAGGCAGCAACCTTTGTAGAAGGAAAAACATTGTTACAAAGAAAAACAGGTGTCAAAAATAACCTTATTCCCAAATAGTTCTTAAAAAAAATAACTGCTGGTTTCACCAGACTTAGTAGGGAAGAATTGGCAGAAGGGGGAAGAAATGGTGTGCAGGGGTCTCTCATCAGTGGTGGTGGAGAGGTGGAAGGCAACTGCGAGAGTAAAGCAGGAGGGTTCACTCTGACTGCTTTGTTCAGCTCTGGCAGTACACGGCAACACTATGTGTCATGCCATCTTATTAGCCAGAATGCACTGAGTGTTCTGTTTTCTTCGACAAAACTGTAAAGCAGCTAGAGAGCACAGGTGAACATACCCCAGAAAGCTGGCATTAAAAACAGATTTCAGGTTAATTCTACATATCTTCCACTCATTTTAAGATAGTGGGTAGCAATTCATGTAAGCATTCTCTTCTGGATTTATGTATAAAATTTGACAGGAAATTCCTTGACAAAGCCTACCTTAAGATAGCGTTAAGGCTATGTGCACAGATCTGTAATTTAGGGTAAAAAACCATTGAGGTAATTTGTTCAGGCAAATCCTGAGAGATACATCCTTGTGTATTCAGTGCTGCCTGGATGTTCCCTCCCAGGGATTAAACATGGTCTGACTGTCACTTGTCATCTTTGCTAACTGCACAATCATCAACTGTATAGGGGTGGTTCTTGACACATGCACTTTGGAATCTATTGGGCATCCATCCCATGATGTCCATACCAAGTGAGCCAACAATACTGACCCTGTGCTAATGGGAGTAGCCTCTGGATTCAGCAAGAACTTTTTTCATTGCTGCTTCTGCCATTTAGTACAGAGCAGCTGCCAAAAGTATTGATGTCAGTCACTTTTCAGTTCTCCTCAGAGCCCATGTTTCACTGCTGTACAATACAGTTTGTAGAACAGTGACTGTATAAGGCCACAGCTTTGTGTGCACTTTGATGCCAGCAAGAGTGTCTTCTTCAAGCTTGCCCATCAGCCACTCCTGAGTAATGGCACATCCTTGCCAAACTCACATGGAAAAAGGAAACCGCGCCATTAGTCTGCCACTAACTTAAACACAACCTGCCACTTTGCTGATACCATTACCTTTCCAAGAATGGCAGGCTTGCTCAGTGCACTAGGTCGAAGGCCCAATGGAAGTTGGTTAAAAACCACTGTAGGAATACTGTAATTACCCAAAAGTAAGCATTGCAAACCAGGACGCTTAGCACAACTAAACTTAGAATAATTTCAGAGTGATGGCACCAAGACTACCTTAGTTCTGCCCAGGGGGTGGGGAATGCCTGACGTGAGAAAGCAGGGGGGAGATGCTGTGTTCCAAAACAGCTTAATCTGGGAGCATGAGCTCTAAAATCTGTTAGTCAAAAGAGTGTACATATTGTATGGTGTCAGATCGGGGTAAGTTAAATCAAGGTGTGAATGTTAAATCAAGTTCTCAAACTTTTTGATTGTGTTGATCCCATTTTCAACTTAAATATAATTCTGTGACCCCAGAGAGCAATAAAGACATAAAAGTGTAACAATGATTAGTTGGAATCACCTCTCACTTTGTGAACCTTTTTCTTAGGTTCAACTATGAAATGCTGCAGTTCCTACTGGGCAAGGTTTGGGGATAATTACAATATCCTTGTGGTGTGTATTTTTTAGGGATGGGCGAACGTGGTTTGGATGTTCGGAGCGAATTCAGTCTGTTCGGACGTCTGAACCGAACGTCCGAACCGAACTCTCAAATGACCGAATAGTTCGGTCATGTTCGGATGAGTTCGGGGGCAGGAAAAATGTCTTTTCAGGGCCAAAAATTAGGTTTCTGTTTCGATAGCGCTATTTTTGACTGTTCGGCCAAGTTCGGCCAACCCGAACTTGGCTGAACCAAACCATCAAACCCAAACTCGGGTTTCGAACCGAACATCTGAACCGCATTCTGTTTGCCCATCCCTAGTGTTTTTACCCCCAAATGATTCCCATGCAATCTCAATCTTAACCCCATTTTAGCAGATTCCCCCCCGCCCCCAATAAAATTTATAAAGGATATATTTTTGTAAGCAAAGCAGGCATTTTGCAGCCAACATGTTACTGACTTTCATTGAGACTCAGGCTCCTTTCTAAGCCACTTGGGTGCTTTTGAAAGCATCACTGATGGAGCAGTATTTGCACACAGTACAGCAAGCAGGAAAAAGTTCTTGCCCTGATGGACACCAGTTAAAAGCATGAGAGGATGTCTGAACATCAAGCAATAAGTGGCTCGTTCATTCTGGAAACAGATACATTCAGGAACATTAAACTAGATTCAAACGAACCCCTCAGATAGCCACTTAAACTGACTTAATTTGACGAAGCTCATGCCCATGAAGCTCCTATGGCACAGAATGGGTGAAAACAGATGTGTGGGCAGAGTGTGGCAGTTCCCCAGCCCAGGGAACAGCCACCACCAACCAAACGTGCCTGCAGCCAGAGAGCTGTCTCGCTGCCCGCACACCCTGGGTGGGTGGGGCTTCAACAGACATGTGGGCAGCCAGGGTGGCCCCCACGGTAGCACCCTTGGCCTGGGATGTGCTCTCGGGATCATCTGGAGGACGCTGGCTACGCGCCCTGAGACAGTGGGCCAGCGGGGAGACAGACATGTGCTGAGTCCTGCACCAAAGCAAGCCAGCATCACATCTGTTTTCACCCAGTGACTAGCAGTGAGTGTCCTGAATGCTTCTGGTAATGACATGTGGAAACTCCTGCTGTTCGTTATTATGCTTAAAACATGGGGACACAACTGAATTTATATGGCAAGGCATAACAGAATCCGAAAGTGCAGTCACCATTCTTGAGTGTGCACAACACAGGTAAAAGAAATTACCTTACTACAGATGCACATGTTAAAAAAAATGTATGTTTTGTATATTACATTTACCACATAAAGCACGTTGCTTCAAGGACACGTCTGTTTAATAACTTTTAAGTTTCTAAGGACTAATGATGCTCCCCTTAGATCCTGGTTACATGTCTCGTGTATGTTTATGCTGAAAGGTCTGTGATAACTAATTTGTCTGTCTTGTCTCCAATTTCAGGGAGAGATAAAAGTTCATCTGTTTCGTAGTCATCATCAAAGGATCTACAAAGACAGAACAAAGGTATCTTCAGAACAAAACCTGTCTACAGCTTTACTGTGGCTGTAAACATCTAAGAAGTTGCTTTCAGATACAAACAGATGTCATTTTCTGGCTGAATGACAATACAGGATACTTACTCATGTTACCAGGCCTGGTGAAACTCCCAGCGCAGAATCTCACAGCTGGGAATCTTGCACTTCTCTCAGAACGTGGGTGCAGGGATACAAATGTCATCAGCTGGGTCCTGCAGCATTTTCTCTTAAGAATGACAGGGCTAGATTTTGAGCCCTGTCATTCATAAGAGAAAATGCCGCAGGACCCAGCTGATGACATTTGTATCCCTGCACCCAAATATGGAGACAAGCGTAAGATTCCCAGCTGTGAGATTCTGTGCTGGGAGTTTCACCGGGCCAGGTAACGTGGGCAAGCAGCTACAGTCTATAGATGTGCTATTCCTGCAAAACATGCTTAAGAAGATTTAAGCTTTCTCTAGTCACTGCACAAATGAATTTTTTTGCACAGACATTGCAATTTTGGATCACATGTCCCTTAGCTACACTTCACATTCTTTGGTTTGATATTGATGCATCAGTATATGAACATTTTATATCCAAACTTTGTGTGAGAACAACTCCATCTACTGCCTGCAGCTTGTGGTGGGGATGTAAAAATGCATATGGGCATTGCTGAACATCTTCTGGGAATGACAAAGCAAGACCAGGTGTCCTGGAGAAATTTAAATCCTCTTCAAACAAGGGTTGGCAGCAAAAGGACAACCTGAGAAAGTGGAGCAGCCATTGGAATTCAGATATTTAGGACTGTGGAAAAATACTGGCTATGGAACAGTTATTGGTTTGTTGTCTCCCAGGGAAACCTCGTACAAAAGAGGACCTTGCCCAGGCCATAGACTGAGCCATATCATGCACCTAATGGAGAAATAGGACTATGATGGCAGGACATGAAGAGAGAGAGGGCCTATAACTATTTATTGTATGTATTTGTCATATTATTTGAATTAAGCAAGTTCTTTTCTTGTGTGCAGTTCAAAGCAGATTTGGGGTTTAATGTCATTAAGCTGGATGTGCAAATATCTGCACATACCCTTCTTGTAGCTGCTCATTTCCAGACTCTTCAGCAACAAGAATCTCATACTCCTCAGCAGCATATCTGTCCCAGTCTGAAGGTTCAGGGCTGTCATTCTCAACGTCCTAAACAAATGAGAGAGAGAAGCAAATTAAATAAAAATAGCTGTACAAACCCAATCAGAAAAGAACTTGGTTAGCTATTTGCAAGAACATATATTTCTGCAAGTCCCATTGTTAGCGTGGCTTAAAAAAACAACAAAACTACAAGTCATCTTCATGACTCTGTTACAGGGGTTGGACTAGCATGGCCTTAAAGTAAGTCATCAGTAGAATTTCTCTCCTTTCCTTTTCTCTCTCTCTCTCTTCCGTCCTTGATGTTTGCTGCCTTTCAATATCACACTGTGTAAATGCAAAAGTACAAACACAAGAGACTATGTTGAAATCTGATATTTGCTCTGATAGTAAGTATCTAGCACACGCACATTATTTCAGAGCAGTTACACTAATGTTGCATAAGTAGCATTAGAGCTTTGCTCTTCAAATGAAAGGAGGCTGGAGATCCAGCTCACTGAATGTTCTTTAAAACACATTTGGATAAACATGTCAAAGATGATTTAGACTGAATCAATCCTGCTCCAGTGCAGGGCCCGGGGGATGAGCTACGCAACCTCTTACAATTCTGAAGATTTTGGAGGTCACAAGGGATCGTTTAGATCTAGTTTGACCTTCTGTATCACCAGGGTGGTGGATTAGCTCCAGTGGATGCAACCTGAATTGTCAAAGCAACTAGTAGCAAATTTCCTAGTGGATTTCTTGGAATCTGTTCTTTCTTCTCCCTTTCCAGGTAAAACCTCTACTTGCCTCAGGGGCAACAGGTATCTAGGAACACAGTGGTTTTGTACCTTCTGCACTGCAAAGGGATCTCTCTGCTCATTATCCAGGTACTTCTCAAGGTTAAAGAAGGTGTTGAAAAAGATGTGAGCCATTCTGCACCTCTTCAAGTCTCGCAGAGTTACCTTTCCTGCAGAAGCAATGCATGTGCTTTTACTAGCAACTTTTTAAGTAGGAGAAACGGGGCGTACATTTCATGTGCCATGAATGTCAGGGTCGCTTTTAAATCTAGCTGTGAAGCTTTGCTGTTTGCTTTCTGGGACACGGCTTCAAAATGTTTATGAACATTTCTCTCTCTCCCTTGACCATTTCTGCTAATAAATACATCAATCAATAGAACTACCTGTGGCAAAAAAACCATATGGATTACATCCCAAACTGGAAAATATGCTTAGATTTTTGAAGTCCTAATATTGCCTACAAAACTGTGCTCATGAGTCATCATTTATGATTGAAGATCTTGCTGGAATCTTTAGGATCTGTACAAATCCTTTTTCATTAGTGATTGCACCATCCACTCAAAAACTAATGTCTGAATTTGATTAAAAAGTATAATTTTTACCACAAGCTGCAGCTTAGTGTTTACTTTATTGCTTATTGATAGCACTTTGTGCTACATGTGTTTTTTGGCTAATACATTAGCATACCTATCAGCATGACAGTCCTGAACACACACCTGGCAAACAAATGCTTTGAAAATCTATTTTGCATCTTATTCCATTAACAGGTTATACCTGTATTTGATCACATGCACTTGCAGACTGCTCCACCAAGCAAGCATGCAGAGGCCTTCCTCTTCCACAGCTTTAACCTCTGGCCAGTGGCCACTACCTCTGCTTATACAGACATATGTCTCCTGTGGGTTTTTTTTATCCACTCTGAAGCCAGCTTATATTTTTATTCTTATATTGAGCAGTCATAATTTGCTTTGCATAAGATTTCACTCAGCTAAAAAATAAAATGAGCCTGGTTGAATGGACAAAAGGACAGAAATAATCATCCCAATAATATTTTTCTAATCTCCTAGATATTTGTAAGAGATATATTGTAATATACAGCCTCTACAGAATGTACCATTGGCTGGTAAGAGAGGTTTTATGAACAGTCAGAATTACCTTAAAAACTCACCCAAAGCTTTGCCAGCAAATGCAGCCATGTTGATCTCCATGAGAAACGGACAGTATGACTGAGCTTTCCCAAGCCCAAATGCTGGTGCACACAGTCTGACACACAGTGGATTAGTGGCACTTCACTAAAGAATGTTCATTAACTGGGCCTTACCTTCACATTCTGGCTTCACTAGATCAAGCATTTGACACAGTAAATCATGAAATGGCAGTGGCTCGATGCCCATGGATTCCATCCTCTCACACTGCTCTTCATAAAAATACTCCAGCTCATACATGGAGAGCACGCCATCTCCATCTAGGTCCATGCATCGGAACCAATATTCAGTGCTAGGAGGGAAATTACTCCCATTTGTATTTGTAATAGTGCAGGGAACAGTGACAGTTTTAGACAAAGGAATCCTCATTGGTGTTCACCTCGTACCCATAGCAGGCATCCTCTACCCTTGACCCTATGCATTTTGACAAGGAAGGTGACTCAGAGCTTCAGACTAAAAATATCCAGGTTTTCATGGCCACCCACATGTGATAAAGTCCTCCCATTTGGTAACACCACTTTCTTCAGGTCTTGCTAATAATTTCTTATAAGTTTAATTTTTTGTATAGCCTGAGAAATCTGACTTAAGCAGACTCCACTGTAGGCCTCTCTGTGTCCTAACTTCTAATTCATATAGCTTGCTATCCAGATCTCTGCCCACCCCCATTTGTTTTATGTTTGGTTTTTTAAAGATTTTTAACTGCTGCCTTCATTTCCCTTCCTAGCTAGGATGAGCTTTTACATAAACCTGCCCTTTTTTGCGATTGTGGAAGTGACAGTTTTTTAAGCTCTCCCAATATGCAGGCCTTGCTTTGCAGACTGTAGTGGAGAGCTCACTGCAAAAGTAATGTATTTTCACCCAATTCTCAGTCAGCAAAGACAAATTACTAGATCAGAACCATAAAATGAGTCATTGTCTTTCCAGTACTGGAACCAATCGTTTTTCTGGTACATTCTCATTTAGTCTAAGCAGCAGGCTATATAATCTCCTGTAATCACAGGACTTTTTGGCAAGTCCTACCCACTCTCTATCGCACACCTTTCTGAAATAATTTGTAAGTCCTACCTTGTGGGGCTTCTTTTGTCTTACTCAGAGATCAAGAGCCACACAAAGTCTGCATAGCTCATTCGTCCGTCTTTCTGTACGTCATTTCCCCTGAAAGATATGAGACATGCACAGTAATTTTCTAAATAATCACATGCAAGGAAGAAATTACCACAAAAGTATTCTTGGGGAAAGATTTAGGGGCTTTCATAGACCTTGGAAATACTCAATGCTGTTCCTTTCAGGTTCTGATACTATGGCCCTTTTTGCACAGACCCCCACCCCCCTTGCCCACATGTGCGGGTGGATGGGGTGTCCATGGGATCGCCGCGGTGGGTGGGTGTGCGTGTGTGCTCCCACGCTCCATCCACCTCCACTCATTGCCCACGCACAGAGTTGGGTGGGCATCCGTGGGACGGGCCACCCAAGCACCACCCACCTGCCGCTGCCCATCCCGCATGGACTGCAGAGGTGCCGTGGTCCATGTGAAAACAGCCTATGTCAGTGCCCTTTCCCTAAGCCTCTAAGAGGAGTGAATTTAGTAAACAGGAAAGAAGCAAAGAGCACTCCAGGATCAGGATTTCTGTATTAGGATTCTTGTGTCTATCACCACCATGAAAACTACTGTGTTTGAAGTTCTCCCCCCTACCACAATTCCACACATTTTAATGACTTATTTTATAAAAGCCTCTGCAACTACAATCTCCAGCTCTAATTTAATTTTTTACAAAAGGCCGCAGCCATAAACAAATCTATGAGGTGCTGTCTCTGGGTTCAGTTTGCTCCAACCTTTTTTCATTTCCAGATGAACTCTGCTGAGGCTCCCTAGCTGTCTGTTCTACAGGAGACTTTGCAAGCCTACTTTTCATTTTGAATTATGGCTGGCAGGGCTCCATTCTGAACTGGACACAGTAAGCACTGGTTTGTGTTATGCAGGAATCTGACTAGGAACACAGCACTCCCATCTGGCCTTCTCCTCTCTGTATTTGGTTCTGGGTCTTACTTTCTTCCATGCTTTCATTTCATTCCCCAGCCCTGGTGCCATTCCTTACCTCAGCACAGCCCCGGAGAATATCCTCTCGATAACCCGGTTTGACAAAGCTGGAAGGGAATCAGGAGATGATGGTAGTTTGCCATTTGACTCACAAGACCCATTAGTTTGCAGCCTACAGTTATGGCCAGCTAGCTTTCCTAGACAGTCCTTTGGAAAAGCAGCTACTAAAGAACTGAAGTGAAATTTTCCATCAAGACTTCCAGTGCAAAACCCTCCAAGAAAGCCATCTTCCTCACAGAATGTGGTACAATGATTGTTATTGACAATTGCTGCCAACCCTTCTCCTTGAGTTCTGCTGGCTTTCAGGGGAGCTGTTCCATCGGCCAGGGCTTCTCTGGTGATCTGGAGAAGGGTCTCTTTCTGTCTGGATACCGAAGCAACAGGAATTCAAGGCGTTTGGGGAACAAACTGGAACTCTGCACAACCCATAATCCACCCAAACGGCTACCTGTTTCTGCTCAGCTTCTGGCCAGGATTTAAGAATAGAGGCCTCAGGGCTCTGCCACATTACTGTCATTCTTACAAAGTACATGGCAGAAGCAGCATACAGTGCAGTATTGAAAAATCCTGACTCGGAAACAAAGATAGAGAAGGGTGTGGCCATTTACCAAGTTAAAGTTGATGTATATGAACTCCACCAGTTCGGTCTAACTAGTACCTATGCAAGCCTGATGCTGTTCAGATATGCTAAATGGAGATCACTCTAGGTCACAGTTTGCCTCAGCTGGGTGCTCTGCCTCCTGTAAACACATGCCCAAAGCATCCCTTCCTCCAATAAAAAGGCTTCCTTGAAACCACACCTCAACATCTGCAGGCTTGGAATATCACATCCACACTCTCTCGGTGCTCACTTACTGCCCCTGCCTTCTCCAGAGGGTGTTTTTAAATGAGATGGCCCCACACAAGGGTCACCGGTCCCTTTGTGGGACCTGTCTCGTCTGAATGTTTGGGGGGGGCGGGCAGTAGCACCCACCCATCCCCCATGCATCTCCAGTCCCAATTTTTGGTAAAAAGCCAGAGTGGGGCTGCTGATGTGAAGTGCTCCCCTGTGCATGGCACCCGCACACTCCCCCCTAAAATGGCCGCCCGCCCCCTGCTGCCCCGTCTTGTGTAAAAACACCCAAAAACTTTCACCTCTACCCTTCCAGCATCTATCCAGAGAACCATTCCTAAGTGAAGGTCTCCTTCTCGAAGAGACTGTCAGATATAAAGCTGAATACCCATTCTAGATGCTAACAAAGGGAGGGCACGGTTACAGAACTATAGAATTGTCTCACTTTAATTAGTTCATCCAACAGACAGTGCAGTCCACATAGTCCACCATACAGTCCACCTCCCGCTCCCGTCCCACCCCCTCCCCCCTCCCATCCTTCCCCCCTGCCTCTCTCTCGGAAATCTCTGCTCTGCTCTCTTCATCCAATCCCTCCACCTGCCCCCTCGACCCGATCCCCTCCCGCCTCCTGACCTCTGTTGCTCCCACTATCGCTCCCCCACTTCTACATGTCATCAATCTCTCCCTTTCCACAGGCTCCTTCCCCTCTGCCTTCAAGCATGCCACTGTCTCCCCCATCCTCAAAAAGCCCACCCTGGACCCATCTGACCCCTCTAGTTACCGGCCAGTCTCCCTCCTTCCCTTTGCCTCAAAGCTTCTGGAACGTGTCGTCTACTCCCGCTGCCTGGACCTCCTCTCTGCCAACTCCTCCCTGGACCCTCTCCAATCCGGCTTCCGCCCCCTCCACTCTACTGAAACTGCCCTGGCCAAGATCACCAATGATCTACTTGTCGCTAAATCTAAGCGCCACTACTCCATTCTTGTCCTCCTTGACCTCTCTGCTGCCTTTGACACTGTCGACCACTCGCTCCTCTTGGACTCGCTTTACTCTTTGGGCTTCCGTGGCTCTGTCTTTGACTGGTTCTCCTCCTACCTCTCTGACCGCTCCTTTAATGTCTCCCTCCCCGAGTCGACCTCCCCCTCCCTTCCCCTCTCGGTTGGGGTTCCCCAAGGTTCTGTCCTTGGCCCTCTCCTCTTCTCTATCTACACCCGGTCCCTTGGTGAAATTATTGCCTCCCACGGGTTCCAATACCATCTCTATGCTGATGACACCCAACTCTATCTCTCTACCCCCTCTCTCTCCTCCTCTGTCCGCTCACGCCTCGTCGACTGCCTCTCTGATATCTCCGCCTGGATGTCCCGACGCCAACTCAAACTGAACATGGCCAAGACTGAACTCCTCATTTTTCCTCCCTCCCCCTCCTCTCCCTCTGACCTGACCGTCTGCATTGATGGGGTCACCATCCGTCCTGTTCTCCGTGCCCGCAGCTTGGGCTTCATTTTTGACACGCACCTCTCCTTTAAACCTTACATTGACTCTGTGGCCAAATCCTGCCGATTCGCTCTCCTCAACATTGCCCGCATTCGCCCCTTTCTATCTGTCTCCTCGGCCAAAATCCTTGTTCATGCCATGGTTATCTCTCGCCTCGACTACTGCAACCTCCTCCTTGCTGGCCTCCCTCGCTCCCACCTGTCCCCCCTTGTGGCGATCCAAAACTCTGCCGCCAAGGTCATTCACTCTGCCCGTCGCTTCGACCATGTGACGCCTCTCCTCCTCTCCCTTCACTGGCTCCCCCTTCCTGAACGTATCCTGTTCAAACTCCTGGTTTTCACGTTCAAATCGCTCCATGACCAAGCTCCCCCTTACCTCTCGGACCTAATCGCCCTACGCGCTCCTGCGCGCGCTCTCCGCTCTTCCGCTGTCCCCTCCCTCGCTCTCCCTCGCTTCTCCTGCTCGCCCAACCGCCTTCGTCCCTTCTCCCTCGCTGCCCCGCATGCCTGGAACTCCCTCCCTGCCGACGTCCGCCTCGCCTCCTCCCTCCGCTCCTTCAAATCCCTCCTTAAGACCCACCTTTTCCTTGCTGCCTTTCCCAAAGCCTGCTAGTCTTTCCCCGTACACTTACTGTCAGCCCTCCTCTGCTGACTGCTGCTACCAACCTCTTTGTAACCAAGCCAAGCATACGCACCTGAGACTTCGCATCCGCTTGAATGTTTGTTTTTCTTCTCCCCTGTCTCTCCCACTGTCCCCTCTCCCTGTCTCCCCACCTTTGTCTTTTAGATTGTAAGCCACCGGCAGGGACCGCGTCTAATTCTACGTTCTGTACAGCACCAGGTCACACGACTGGCGCTATATAAATCTTTATAATAATAATAATAACAACAACATATCCAGGAATTGTAGATTCACCTTAAATGGGGATGAATTAAAAAATCCAAACAGGGTTGATTTCTCTGCTTGAAAGTTCAACCACAGAATGCAAAGTAGACAGAACTGACCTGCGTACGCAGGGAGAGGCCTATCTCAAGAATAAAGGCAACAAAATTGTATTTAACTGATATGAGAGGGCTGCAGGGCTTGCATCAATGGAGTGGTGAGGAGCAAACAGAGATGGAAGGGAACTATCTGTTGGGTACAGATAAAGTTCATGACTAGGGATGGGCATCTGGAGGGAATTATGGATCTGTATCTGTATTATGGATCTTTTAAATCAATTAAAAGATAAAAAAGAATAAAACATTTTTTAAAAATAACCGTGTATGCACAAAATGGGCACCGGACCATTCTGCACATGAGCAGCCTTTTTCAAAATGGCAGCAGCAGTGTCACCGCTATTTTGGAAAAGGACTGCCATTCTATGCATGCGCGAAATGGCTACTGTGCAGACTAACTGCCCATTTCCAAAATGGTGGCAATGCCACGGTCATTTTGGAAGGCTGCACATGTGCAGAATGGACTGGTGGCCATTTTGCACATTTGCGGTTATTTATTTTATTTAATATATTTTTAAAGCTGACTGCAACACGCCTGTTGCGGTTCAACACAGGTTGATTCATATTTATCAGTAACTGTCTATTATGAAAAGTTACAGATTAATACGAATCTGTGACGCCCATCCCTAATCATGACGGGGCTAAGGCATGGAGTTGGCCACAGACACAGAATTATGGGGCCTGGGCAGGGTCAGACCAGCACATTAGCCTCAGGAGTGGAAGCTGCTACAGCTAGGCTATGCTCCTGCATTCCCTGTACCAGGAAAAAGTTATAACCTGTATTTTGATGTTGCTTCTTGAGAACTTATTTATATACTGCCAACAATGTGCTTGGCACGGAACAATCATTAAATTAGGCCCTTTTCACATGGGTGCCCCCCCCCCCCAACGGCACCCACCGGAGGCGCATACCTATCCCTCCCACCTACCGCAGCCCGTTTGAAAAGGCCTTAGAGATAAGCCCTTACCTCAGGGTCTTTCAATCTATTATTAATTTATTATTAATTATTATTCTACTATAAGCATTTGTATAATGCCAGCTGTGTACCTGGCGCTTTACCGCACAAGATAGACAGAACAATAAGATAATCTCCTAGATTAATCTAGGAGAGACAAGCTTGAGGGGAACATAGAGAGAAACAGGAATACATCCATGATGTCAAGTATCTTGAGTGCATGTTTAACTTAGTTACAAGGGAGAAGGGAACCCCAAATGACAGCACAGTAGAAGGAGCATTAGGAATCAGAATGTGGGAGGTGAGGAGCTAGGGAAAGCCTGATGGGCAAAAAAAAGGCTTTTAGGAGGAATTTGAAGATGGGGAGGGAGCAGAATGTATTGCTCAGGGAGGGAGTTCCAGGCATAGGGGGCACCATGGGAGAAAGGGCAAAGTTTAGGTAGCGACTCACAATTGTCCTTTTCCAGGTTCTCTGTATTGTAGGCAGGTATCTCTATAGCTAGAGTCATTCCTTTGTTTGGTATATAATTTCTTATGTTAATAGTTAGCTGGGTAAGTGGATGGTGTGAGATCCACAGCATTGATTCTTTAACTTGGATGCTAGATGTGCAGGGAGCCTTTGTGCATTAAGATACACAAGTCAGCCCCACCCCTGCTGGAGCAGTTCTGCTCTGACATTGAACTGGCTTTAGGTGCTACCAGGATCCTTGAATAGCATGAAGACACTTGCAGCTCCAATGCCAACCTGACCAGCTAGTGCAGGAGCATGGCTAGGACTGTCCTCACTGCAGCAACTGCTGCCTAAGAATAAAGCCCCTTAAGGGCTGCTGAGCCCTCAAGACTGCCATCACTCTGGTGCTTCTTGGTAAAAGTGGAAGTCTGGCTGCATCTGAGCTGCCTCTAGCTTGTCCTGGTCTTCCCGGTGCTGTCAGCCCACACAAGCCGTCTCCCAATTAATAGATGTAAGGACTCTTGCTAGCCAGCACCAATGTGACCCTACTGGATCAAAAATCTCATCAACTGGTGCTTGTAATTAACAACCAATTTAAGGATAGGCTATCATTGCCTGCCTTTTGTAGGCATTAAGATAGCCTTTTAACATTAAATTCTCCACAAAGCAAGGATGAGTTTCTCCTATGGAAAGTTTATAGTAGGCCTCAACCTTAGCTCCTCATCTCCTTCTGTTTCAGCAAAACAGAAGATGTTAATTCACCACCATCTGCCTCACTCATAACCAACATGTCTGTATTAGGAACCTACTTACCTTGATCATTATATCTAGCCAGATCTTTCTGGTCGATGCAGAGGTCATGGTCAGTGTCCAGTTCCCAGAATTTACAGTAAATGACATAGAAGTGCTCGTAGGAGAAGTAATCCGTGATTTGATTTATGTCATCCTCTTCCTCCAAGAGGGCAAGGGTCTGAAACAGAGCCAACGAAAAATTGAGTTAATTTTAGACTGGAAAGGAGGTGCCTCAGCACCAAAATCTCTGGCAAGTCCTGGGTGAATTATATCTTATGAGATTATTAGCCTTTGCAATATTAGCACCTATCGATATGAAAACTGATTCGGATTTTAGAAATGTATCCATGTTACCTGGAGAACAACCCAAACCCTCCTTCTTAATACATACTGTTTCTATTTTGCATACTGATGCAGGTGTTTGTAGGAAGAATTGCCATTAAGAAGGTGACATGATGGGTTGAGGGAAGTTCTCAGAGACAGTCAGAGTTGTGATCCAGTGTGCAGAGCGTACTTCTTGAATTTGGGAGGCCTGGATTCAAATCCTAGTTGGGTCATGGACTTATTAAGTGGCCAAAGACCTCATAATTAACTTCTCATCTCCTTCTGTTTCAGCTAAACAGGAGATGTCCAACAAGTTGTTAACGTCTGTAGAAACTAGGTTTCTGCTTCAAAAAGTAGGGAAACCAACTAGGAGGTCATCTACTGTAGATGTTCTGTTGACCAATAAAGAGGACTTGGTTACAGAGATGAAAGTGGCTGCAACTTTGGAAGAAAGTATCAGGAAACAATAGAATGTGTAGTTCTAACGGAAGATTTCCACTTGAAAAGCAAAACCAGAACAATGAACTTCAAAAAGGCAGTCTTTAACAAACTCAGAGATATGGTAGGTAAGGTGTCATGGATAAACTGCAAGGCAAAGGAGTCCAAGAGGTTTAACAGCTCCTGAAAGGAATTGTACTGGAAGCCCAGCTAAAAGCTGTTTTATATGATGGCCCTTTTCACACAGACACACTAACACTGATAAAACGGGTGTTACATTTTATTATACATATTGCAGGGCACCCACAGAGTACACCTGCAGCCCTGCAACATGTATAATAAAATGTAACACCCATTTTATCTGTGTTAGAGTGTCTGTGTGAAAAGGGCCTTTTATGTATATTGTATTTTTTATGATGCTTGTGAGCCACTCTGAGCTGCCTGAGGCAGAAGGGGTGGGATACAAGTGTATAAAATAAATAAATAATTAAACAATTAAAGCTATTCCCATGCAAAGGAAAGATAGAAACAATCAGAAGAGACCAATGTGGTTGCTTAACAACCTTTTTACCTACATGAAAGTAAAAAAAAGATTTACAGTCAGAAAAGTGGAAGGAGGCAAAGTGACTTAGGATGTATATAAGGATAGAGCACAAATGGGAAGGAACAAAATCAAGGTGGCAAATGTGCATAACAAGTTGCAACTGGCAAGAGATGTTAAAGGCAACAAAATGGATTCCACAAACAGAATTTCAGAGGTAAAAGGAAGACCAGGTAAACTGTGGGTCTGCTACTCAATGGAAATGGTAAACCTTAACAGAAGAGGCAAGGAAGGAGGAGCTGTTCAATGCCTCCTTTGCCTCAATCTTCACAAAAAAGGGTAACATATGAGCAGACTGGTGAAGTCACAAGCATAAGGCAAGAAGGGACGCAAACAGGGGCGGCTGGTGGATTTTGATGTTGGAGAGGCACTGGGGCAGTAAGGCTGGCAGGCCTAGGGGCGGAGTCAGGGAGACGGGGGCCAGTGGCATGGCATAACCCAGCAGCAAGGAGTTCCCAGGGTTAACATTGGATGGAAGAGAAAACAGTCTACATGTACATCAAGCTTAAAATAAAATAATTTATAAACCCAAAACACAGGGAAACACCCAAAACACTGGCAAAACACAGCAGCAAGGAGTTCCCAGGATTAACATCTGATGGAAGAAATCATAGTCTACATGCACATCAAGCTTAAAATAAATAATTTATAAACCCAGAACACAGGGACCCATCCTTGAAGGATGGGTCCCTGTGTTCTGGGTTTATAAATTTCCTTGTAAAGCACCCGTCACAGCCTGGGTCCAATTTTACCACACACGTCCCATTTCCAGCATTTTGAACACAACTGAAATCGCATGACTTGCACTGCAGTGACATCTCTCAGGATTTCCAAACCTCCATTTTACCACACACAGTCCCCACTAGCCCCCACTCCCCTCCCCGAGAAGGGCACATGGTGGGAGGGGGGAGCGGAGGGGGGCACATGGGGGTGAGTGTGGGCACACGGGGGGAGCACATGGAGGGCGAGTGCAGGCACATGGGGGGAGTGGGGGGGAGTTAGAGTAGGGGAGCTGGGAGCCC
>QEPC01006538.1:315843-326400 GCA_003113815.1 Sphenodon punctatus | reverse complement strand
TACATTACAAGTTAAAAACTGCATTATCCCATTTGCGTTCTGAGCATATGCCTATAGCTGTTTTAGCAGTAAGATGTGCTTGTATTCCAAGAATCCAAAGATGCTGCATTTCTTCCTTGGGAGATATTGAATCAATAATATATTATGTTATATATTGCTTGAATTTTGATAATATCAGGAAATCATTGTTAAGTTCCCTCTGGAAAGATGTTTTTCAGATGGACATGTCAGCAGAAACTGATTGGGTCCTTTCAAAATGATGATCCATATGTCATAAGTAAACCTGTTTTTTTGTTTATCAGGCTGAGATTATCAGAAACAGGCATCCCCATATATCCTAACTTGTTAATTTTATTGGTTATGTATTATCAAATATGGTTTTATTTATGTGTTTGTTTTAACTGTCTGTTTATCTTAGTGTCATTTATTGTATCTTGATTTAGGCCAGGGCGAGAGCCAGTGCCTTAATAAATATTATTATTATTATAGGTTAAAAGTCAACTTCTGAGAATTGAACTAAGATTTTAGTGTGTTTTTCTCCGGAAAGGTCAGAGTCTTGGACAAGACCAAAACATGCTCCAAAAAACCTTTTTCATTACAGTTCCTCCAACACAACGTATGTGTCAAGCATCCCATTACCCAAAGTTTTAGAGTATAGTAAAACCTGTACAAAACCTTATATTGGTTCTATAATGGTTCTCCATTACATTGCATGCAATAGTGCTGCTTTTAATATATATTGATATTAAATGCACTGGCCCGTTCATCAATTAATAGTAGTTTGAGTGGTTCAGGGTGTATTTTTTTCTTTATTTGTTTTTTTAAAAATAGTATGAAGACATTTATAAAATCTCCCTATAATTTCTATCCAGTCCTCTCAAGAGAAAAGTAAGTGTTCTATTTCTTTTTTTAAACAACTCCAAACTTTATTTATGCAGTGCTGTATGCAATAGCGAACATATAACAATCAAGATTATACATATAAGAGTTATCAACATAATTAGCAAAACATTTAACACAACATAGGTAGGTAACTTACAAAAGGCAAATTACCAATATCATTGATATATAATGGGTTAAGCAGGGACAAATCAAATCTCAATGGTGAAGCAATGTAGTTTTTCATGAAATTTCATCGGGGCTCTGTCCAAGATCATCCAGGAGCCAAGTAAAAGTTATAGCAGATGATCAAGCTGTTCAGCATTAGAATTAAAAAAAGATTATTGTGTTTAATGTTTAGCACTCAGAGAGTTTTCCTTTGCAGCATAAATAAAAAATGGATACCATACCTTGAGGAAGTTATTTTTTATTCTGATGGGTGTTCCTAACTTAGTAAGTGTTACAGCTCTGGGGTCAGGAGCCAGGGAAGGGGGTGAAGAGAAGGGCAAGTAGAAGGAAAAAGGGCTGAATGGAACAGAAGTCCCACAGATGGAACAGGAAACCTCTCAGCCGTTCCCTGCTACCAGGGGATGGAGTTCTCAGCACGGGAACTGAAATGTCCAGACTATGAGGACTTATGGCTCATCATCGAGGTCACCAGGCAGGAACAAGGATTCAGATGGGGAATGAAGACCAAGGAGCAAGAGTTTGGGGTAGGGAGTCAGATACAAAGACCAAACAGAGGGCAGGGGACACAAAACAAGAATCCCAACACTATGAGCTAGGGGAGTCCAAGCTATAATTAGGGAAACCAGACTACATACAGAAGGGTGAGACAGGGAAGCAGGGACCAAAGGAGTCCAGGTTGAGAGCAAGATTGGGAGCGAGGGAACTAGGCAGGCATAACTATAGACACAGGAACAAGGAAGGCCTAGACTCTAAACAGTGGGCTGGTTAAACCAAGGTCATGATCAGGGAGCACAACTAGGCACTATGAGCCAAGAGGAGAGAAGTTGCAGCAAGGGAACAAGAGAAGACAAAGCTATGAACTAGGGGGCAAGGGGAGACAAGACTATGAACAAGGGAGTATGAGAAAACAGAGCTTTGAAACACTGGGGTGTGAGGAGACGAGGTTAAACGCCAGGGAGTGTGAGGAGACAATGCTTTAAGCAGCAGGCAGGAGACAAAGCTACACACAGACAGGCAAGGTTACAGAAGGAAGAAACCAGGACAATAGAGGAAGCTCTACTCTGAGAAACAACACTGCAGAAGGGGGAAACCCTACACAGGAAGGCAAGGCTACAAAAGGGGATAAACCAGGACAACAGAGGAAACTCACAGACCAAGATCATTCCAACAGTGGGGGAAAGGTATAACTACAGAAGTGGGCAGAGCAAGAGTCAGGGACAGACTGACAGCAAATGCTCCACACCTGCCACAGCATCCTTAAATAGTGCAGAGAGTCAATCAGGCTGTGGTAGGTGAGTCCACACCCTCTAACAGATGTGACTAGAAAAGAGAGAAAGGGGTTGGGGGGTAGAGATGAAATGTTGCACCACTGCGGCAGCATTTACCAGCGGAAAGTGCTGTTCCACACAAAGCAGCACAATTAGGAATGGAGTGATTTTCGCGCCTTGCACTTGCAGCTGTACTTTTGTCATTGTAGATCTCACGCGGAAGTGTCAGGTTTGTCACGAAGTTTGACCTTTCACTTAAGCGCGGCAGCTTTGTATTGTGATTCCTTGCTGCATGGTTCCGCTGCCTGGAATCAGTCAGCGTCGCGGTGGGATCCCCACCGCCGCAACCTCCTCAGTCACTCTCTGACTAGACTGAGCCATTTGATTGGCTTCAGAGACAATCAGACAGACACAGAGAGAGACCGCCCTTATCCTGCTGCCCCTATAAATTGGGGGGGGGGCTCCCAGTTGATCCCTTTTCTCCCCGTCCCCGCTGTGAGGACGGAGTTTTACTTGCTGTCCGCGATGTGAGAATAGACTGAGATTCCTTTTGCTGAGTGAATTATTTGATCATTCATCTCATACACTCCAAAGAAAACTTCTTTGTGTAAGTTACTGTCTGTGATTACAACTTGATACATATCTATTTGGTTTGCCAACGGTTGTTGTTGTTGTTTATAGCTTTGTGTTATTAACTTATTATAGAGAGACTGATCCCTTCGCCTCCATGCCCGGCACCATCTGGGACCAGGACGGAGGGACTGTTACTTTTATAATTTATTATGGTATGGATTGAATGGGAAGGAAGGATGCAAGCTGGCCCCAAGTCCTGACTCACACTCCCCGCCCTGCCCCCCACAACGCGCTTCATGTGGTCGGTCTCTACTCCCTCTGAAGCGGCCGCCCGCAGTCTCCCAGTTTTATTGTTATGGAATGGGATGGGATGGCTTGTCAGAGCTCGCAACCCCCGCCTGCCCGCCAGGGTCGAAGAAGTCAAAGGGACCCCATGCAGCAAGTTGCATGCCCGGGGGCTGAGCCAGGTGGCCACCCAGGGTGGGTGGGCGGCTGCGAGAGTCAGGTGGGTGGCTGTGGGGTGGGAGCAGCATGATGTTGGGGTAGGCTTGGTTTGAATTCGCACACAGTCACACACAGAAAATAATGGGGGTGGGGCCTGCAAGTGCACCTGATAAAACAAATTTATTTGCTAGGTATGTATTATGCTTATGCCCCCGCAGCAGTGCTCTCATGGGGGTCACTTTGGGGCTTTGACTTTGACCATGGCGGGCAGGTGGGGGGTGAAAGCTCTGAAGCCGTTTGCATCCATCCTGTCCCGTCCCATTCATAATAAAACTGGGAGACCGCGGCAGCTTCATACAGTGCAGGCTCGTGCCGTCCCTCTGACTGACGTCTTGCATCCCATTAACTCAAACTGGAAGGTTGGTTCCCCTTCCCCATTCCCCTTTGTTCTTCATTGCTGGATGCTGTTAGGCCAGGTGAGAGGTGACCATAATACAGGCACAGGCAGGGGGAGGAGGGTGACTGTTGCAATTTGTAAACCAATGCCTACCCTGCCCCCACCTCACAAATCCTTTGAAATGAGAATAGCATTGGAGACACCACCGACTAACTCACTTGGCCTCAGTGACCACCTGTCCTGTCTGACTGAGCCAGCCAGTTGTCGGGGCAGGGACGCAATCATCCCTACCCTACTGTGATTGTTTGTGTGTGTGTGTATACATGACCATTATATAGACATTACAGTACATTTCAGTACCATGTATTGATGAAGATTAATTTGCCATCATTAATACAGCTCTACTGCAGTGACATCACTTTTGCTTCCTGCCTCCTCATTGGATTTCATAGCAACTCCTAGGAGGAGGTGTCATTTTCATCCAATACGTGGACAGTGGACACTGTTTGGACACACACAGAGGACGCAGACAGCTCTGCTGCAGACTGATAATAAGGCAAGTATTTTGTTTTCCCTCCCATTACAACCCATTTCAATTTTTTTTAAAAATAAAATAATAAAACATTGATTTATTTCTATAAAATTACATTTATGTGACTTAACTTTACATAATTGTTAAGTAAGAACAGGAATATGTTACGTGATTCATAAGTTAGTATACATGGTTCCTGCTGTGTGACTGGATTTAAAGCATTTTATCAATTAGAAGTCAATTTTTATATTTACGCTTAACTACGCCATAAGCTGGATGTAAACATGAGAGGGTTTGAATATGAGAGGGACAGAGGGGAAATGGGAGGAGAGGTAGAGGGATTTATTTATGTACAATATTTAATACCCTACCCCATCCTGCCACCATCAGCTCGGGCCAGGTTATAATCTTGGGTGTTCAGTATGTGCTCCCTTGCCGTGGTTGAGGGGGGTGTAACAACACTGCTGTCATGGTGGAGTCATAAACTTCTGAAAGGCCAGATCCCAGCCCTCCTAGCCCATGTCGGGTTACTGGACCACTTCCGTTGGTCCACCCTCGGAGGCTGATGGAGCCATTTCGTTTAGGGTCGTGGTCTACTGGCCCGGGAATTATTAAAATATCATTTAAGTAAAACATTTTTCTACGTTGTGTTACCAACCATAAACGGTCTGTGTGCAATTGCAGATTCAAAAGAACTTTTAAGCAATGGCTTGTGAGACTTCCAACAGCCACCGACGTACTGAATCATTGCCACCACTCATGAGGCTCCACAATGGGAAAAGAAAACTCCACCAGCAGAAGCAGCGTAACTTACTCAGAGGGTCCAGATCCTCCCCTGTTTCTCACTCACACCAGCAACATCCAAAGCAGCAGCAGCAGCAGCAGCTGGAAACACAGCAGCATTCACATGTGGATGAACAACCACATGAGGAGATGCAACAGGAACATTTGGTGCCACAGAGTTCAACAAATGCTCCTCGGCACCGTATCCATTGTTTTCAGTGCACGCAGGAGGCAGTGCACGAATTATTGGAAAAATGTGCACCATCACCTGCAGACAAATCACCAGTGGCGTCAGAATCTGAAGATGTGCAAGTGCAACATTGGCTGGGGAAGGATGATGAGATAGTGGTTGAAGCAGTAAACACAATAACCGAGCCACGACCAGTAGAGAGATGTGATGAGGACTCGGAGGACGGACTGGTGTGAGACATCACCACCACTATTGACAATGAAGATATGGGCCATGACAACTTTTCGGTGAGTGATGATCATGATCTATCTTGTATGGATGATAATGATCCTGAGTATTCCCCAGCTTCTGTACCCTCCTCATGCTCCATACCACTGAGCAAAACATCGAAGATTGTGCAGCACCCATTCAATTTCTGAGACGAAGAAATTGATTTGGCTTCGCCATGTGGAGGAAGGACACATTCAGTCGCTGTGTTCAACAGATATGCTGTAGCACAACAAAGTAAATCCACCACCGCAGTGCCTAACAGTAGAAATACCCTGTTTGGTAATTTGGTTTCACCTCAGCATCATCCTCTGTCTCCAGCAACGTCACAAGAGACTGAGGTATTGCCTCAGCACGGCATAACCACCGTCTCCGAAGATGCAAGAAGAAGACAAAGGTCTGATGTATGGAAGTATTTCACTGCTTGTGATGCAAAAAAATTAAAGTACATTGCAAATACTGCCAGAGAGAAATCACTAGAGGAAAAGAAGGTGGGAAGAGCTAGCCAGGAACCAGTGGCATGCATAGCCACATGAAGCATCACCACCAGTCAATTCTGAATGCCACTAAATGCAGAAGGACAAGCACTGATCAGTCAACGGACACCGGCAGTGTCACTACTGTGCAAACTACATTGGATCAATCTGTACAAAATCAATTGAAATTGTCAGCATCACACCCAACTGCACAGTACTACCTCGCACTTGTGACAATGATGCTTGCAGTGGACATGCTGCCTTTTTCCTTTGTGGAGAACAAGGGGTTCCGTGAACCGATGGAGGGCATGGCACCACAATGGAAGGTACCTTCAAGGGTATACTTTGCCACAAAGACAATGCCCACACTGTACGATGAATCATGCAAAAACAGCTATGCGTGCTTGTGAAGGTGCAGTTGTGCACCTAACAACAGACATGTGCACCAGTGCGCAGCACATGCAGTACCTGTCCATAACTGGGCATTGGATACATTGCAATGGCAAGAATGTACTGCAAAGACACCAGGCTATACTTGCTTTGGAGCACTTTCCACAAGCCCGCACATCAGAAAACATATGTAGGAAATTAGTACAGCTGACAAAGCAGTGGTTGCAGCCGCTTGGTCTCTCCGTTGGCTTCATAGTAGCAGACAACATCTCTAATATCATTAAAGGCATTCGTGATGCTGAGTTTCAAAGCGTTGCTTGCATGGCTTATTCCCTGCACCTTGTGGCCAAGAGATTTCTCGAAGCTGATAAATATGTGTTAGAAACACGTGAAAGAGCAAAGAAGTTGGTAGCACACTTTTGCCGATCTGCAGCATCTCGTCGTGTGCTCTGGAACATAGAGAGAGAGAGAGACACTTCCACTTCAGTTTTTCCTATCCATGTGTGCACATGTTGGAACTCAACATATAATATGCTCAAGAGATTGCATTCACAAAGACTTGTAGTGGACACTTACTTTGTTGTGGCATCCAAATCAGTACTAAAAGACGCTGCTGAAATTCAGTTAACAGTGGGCCAGTGGGATGTTATTGAAACACTGCTAGTTCTGCTGAATCCGTTTCTCACAATGACCGAATTTGTCAGCAAGGCAGATGCCACGCTCAGCGAGACCTTGGCAGTGCTCGTCTTATTAAAGACCAAAGTGGAAGATATTAAAGAGAAATTTGCAGCAAAGGATGATGCACAGAGTGCTGCTGCTACTACAATGGCCGGTACCTTGCTAAAGTTGATTGACGAGAGCCCACAGTTTCAGATAATGACTTCCAGGTCACAGTACCGGACTGCAATAGCTCTGGACCCGCGATTTAAGAAGGTAAAAAAGATCTTGGGTGGGGATCAATCAGCAGATGCTGCATGACATGACATTTCACAGAGGCTGCTTTGCTCGCTGAACGAGAACACAGATGTTGAAGATGATTATCATACTGACAGCAGTGCAGAAGACAAGCCAAAAGGGGATGGTTCTTCCATTTGGTCAGATTTTAAGAAATATGGCCTCCGGTCATCAGATTGTGCACTAAGTGGGAAAACATTAAGAGGAAAGGATCCTCTGCACCGACCAACGTCACTCACAGCAGTAGAGGACATTTATGAGCAGTACCGGATGTCTCCAGGGGTGGTTGGCATGAGTACTGATCCACTAATTTATTGGAATGCCAAGAAAGATACTTGGACAGCACTCTATAATCTTGTGATATCCCACCTTGGTTACCTGCCAGCAGTGTGCCATCAGAACGTCTATTTAGCTGTGCTGGTGCAATTGTGGGCGAAAAAAGAATGAGCCTCTCAAGTGCAAATCTTGAAAGACTTGTGTTGATAGACATGAACAGGGACTGTTATGTATCAATTAGGCAATATTGGCCATGATCAGAGACACAAGCAGGATCAGGTTTGGACAACTCAGTTCAGGTTCTTCAGCCACAGGTCTCAGGCTGACACTATCCAACTAGGCCCATGAGAATAAAGTTGTCAAAATCACTTTCTAAGCAGAAAATGTATTTCCAAGGCCACAATAGAAAACCCTAGACAGCCACTATCTCTGAGAACACAGAAATAGGCCTAAGAGAAACAAAGGGAGTTTGTAAGAAAGCGAGGTGCCCTCCCCTACAAATAAACAGTAACTCCCTAAAACTCCCTGAGAACTCCAAAATAGCTTGGTGGCCGTGCTCCAAGTGATAGCATTATGAATAGCCAGCTTATTCTCTGCACCTGGCAAAGGGGACCCTGCAACATGTATCCCTAATAAATGAAGCTATAAAAGGGAAAGTTCAGCCCCTTGCCCCTTGTCATTGACGCTAACGGCCACTAGCATTGCAGTGAGCCGCGTGGGTCTTTGATCCTTACCGTCGCTCTCAAAAGATCCAGAGACCCCCGGGCCAGCCATCTGCTGGGCCCTCTCCCCTTCTCCTCTGAACCAGCCTGCGTCTCGGACTGTGCCTCTGACACGTAAGATATCATGGGTTACTGGGGTTTGTAACTGAGAACACTGCCATGTCCAGATGTTAAGTGTCTATTCAATAAAACTGAGTTGTACCTCTATACTTTGGCTTGGTAATTGCAACCTTCGATCCCGTTTGGGTAAATTGAGGCACGCCACCTCATTTATTCATTTCAGGACTACCTTCCAAATATTAAAAAGGAGCGGCTGAAAGCCACAGACAAGGAAATTATGCAGCTAACTAAAGAGGCATTGGAACTTCAACGACATGGCTGTGATCCAGAGGATGACATATGTGAGGGCATACAGGACCATTCTTGAGAAGGTAGGCACTCACTGTGACAGTGCCAATGCGTGTGTGCATACACACCGGAGGTATATTGCTTAGGTAGATTGCAGGCAGCATGGCACTACTGTTGTCCTCTTTTACTCATCATTTAGGTTTGTCTTCTGTGGTTTTCTTTTCCTTTTTTCAACACCCAGATATTCGGAGCACTGACTTGAAAGAAGGTATTTTTCTCACGCACGCACGCACACACTGACACAGTACAGAACTCCAAGGCTTTGGTCAAGGATGACACGGAATGGCCAAGCTTACAGGGTTTGGTGGGTGGTGCTGTGCTGGGAGGACATGGAACTCCAACAGACAGTATGAGATGATGAGGATCCTCATAGTTGGGAATAGGAGGTGCTGGCATTCTGGGGAAGATAGAGGTGTCGCTACATCTGAAGTCATCATGGAAAGCTAAGTGTTCTTGTTTACAAAGTGTGCACTGCCTGTGTGCCCTTATCCCTCCTGCATTTTCCTGGCTCTCTTACTGTTCAGGCTGCCAAAAACATCATACAACTTTTTTGGCCAGCCTGAAACACTCTTCCCCCCCATGTATCCCTCTATAAGTGTGAGGTCAACTGTCCTGTGTTGTTTCTTGTTCCTCCCCCATCCCCATTTCTTAAAATGAAGGTTTTTATCATTTCATCTTCAGGGGTCTTTTCTACCTCCATTTCAGTCAATGGGAACAGAAACGCACTATACGCTCTTTGCACTGGGGGTTCCTCTACCATTGGCTTATCTGGCCATCCTACTGTGAACTGAGCTCCAGGAAGACATTACCCCTTGAACTATTTCTGTTAGTTGTGCTGCTTTACATGAGGGGTAATGGTGGCCCACAATACAATGGGGGTTGCTTTGTATATCTATTTCTCAGTTGCTGTACTACTAAATGGTCAATTTTTCCCTTAATCAGGTGTCCAAATCAATCACAGTCATTATTTTTGGGGCCGCTACAGTTTATAGTGGCAGTTGATAGTGGCCGCCACAGAGCCAGGCTGGCAGACGTACCAGGAGCAGGGGGCCTTGAAAGACTGACATACAGTATTTGAGGAATTGGAAACCAATCATGTCATTTGATTACGGACTCTGCTTCTTTTTTTTTTTTTTTTATATATTTTTATTATTTTTCATAACTAGCAGTAACTCACCTTACATACAGACAATAATAGATATGGACCGAGGCAAAGTGCCCTTACAGCGATGGTCCATCCCTACAAAGGTGAGTTACCCCCTTTTAACTAAATTTTTGTTAAACATAACAATACATTTTCTTTATCCAGGTTCAACTGTTTTTGTAATAATTCCCATATGTTGCTCCATACAGTGTAGAAGGATTCAAGTTCTTGGTGGATTTCAGCGTGTATACGTTCCAAGGTAAGTGTATACCAGATCCTGTGGATCCATTTCTTTAACGAAGGTCTTTTCTTTGATTTCCAGTTACAAATAACAGTATATATAGCCGCAATCCTTAGTTGTTGGCATGCTTGCCGCCGCTCCTTGATAACCTGTATCTCTGGAAAGATGCCCAACAAAGCAAAGGAAGGCAGGAATGGTATCTCTTGTTGAGCTAGATCATTCATATATGGCCAGACCTCTTTCCAGAACTCATTTATATATGGGCAGGGCCTCGAGGGAAATGCGGGTCTGCGAATCGCAGATTTCCCGCGGAATTCCCCTCCCCCCGCGGAATCTCCTGCCCCGCTTACCCCAGCGCAGAATTTCCAGCCTGCGCTGCGGGGACGCGGGGCAGGAGATTCTACGGGGGAAGGGGAATGAACAA
>QEPC01006538.1:146091-311790 GCA_003113815.1 Sphenodon punctatus | reverse complement strand
TACTCCCCCCGCTCTCACCAGGGGGAGTCCCTGGGTCCACCCCCCTCATTTAACCCACCCTTACCAATACCCCCACCCTACCACCCTAAAAAATAAACAGAAACCCACACCACACAAACAATACCCCCTGCCACCCCCTGCAGCCCCCAAAGTGCCCAGAAAGTGCCATGCCCTTTGGGGTATAATACATTCGGTATATAGTTTTTATTTGCGGTTCTCTAAGGGATAGCGATCTAGAAACTTTATGCATGTTATCCCATATTTGTAACATGTCCTTCTTTTCTATTTTTATTTGCAGGTCATCTTCTCACTGAGAAATATACCCTGCGTCAGGTAAGTTATATAACTTACGTAGAACTTTATATATCCGAGATATTATCTGTGTTTGGGATGAATCACCATATATTACTTTTTCCAGATCCGTGCTTTCTCTTATGTAATAGGGTTTACTGTTCTTATTATTAAACTTGCTTTTTATTTTCGTATATGTGAAGGGGTCTGGCGCCCTGCCCAGTTTTTCTTTAATGGTATCTATGGTTAATATTTCCTTCCCTACAAACAAATCTTTTGCTATTTTTAATCCTTTTGCTTCCCAAATCTTACTAACTGCCACTGGTATGTCTACCCTTCTTGCCCAGCTTCCGAAAATTGGGGAAAAAGGGGATTTATTTTTAATCATCTCTGTTTTATTTGTGCACTGTTCCCAGGTGTGAATTGCCATGCCTATGAATGGATGTTCCATATCTATTTGTTTTTTAATATCCATATCCTCCATGAGTAGGGTTCTAAAGTTCTCTGTCTCACAGAGGCTTTTTTCCATTTGTATCCAATCTGGGATCTTGTTGCTATGATACCAGTGTTTTATACCTCTTAGGACAGAAGCCCAGTGGTATAATTTAATATCTGGAGCACTCATACCTCCCTTTTCTTTTGAAGTATATAGAATAGTTCTTCTTACTCTAGGTTTTTTTCTATTCCATATAATTCTAGCTATAATTTCATTTATGGAGGAAAAATATTGCTTAGGGATATGTATCGGTAAGACCAGGGATGTGTATAATAGTTTTGGTAAAATTGCCATCTTTATTAAATTCATTCTTCCGGCCCAAGAGATTTGCAAATTTTTCCAATCTGCTTCCTTTCCATTAACTGTTTCCACTAGAGGAAGAAAATTGAATTTATAAAGGTCTTTAGGTTTTTTAGTAATATTGATACCTAAGTATTTTAATGCTTTACTTTGTACACTGAATGGTGTGGATTTTTGTAACTCTACTCTAGAGAGCTTCTCCTCATTAAATATCAGCATTTGCGATTTTTCAACATTTATCTTATATCCTGAGACCGCCCCAAATTTTTCCACCATCTTTAACAGATTGGGCACTGTATTTGGCAGGTCTGTCAAAAGCAAAATCGTAATGTCTGCGTAAAGAGCTGTCTTATATTCTTCCTTTCCCATTTTTACCCCTCTAATATGCTGGGATTGTTTTATTGGTATAGCTAAGGGTTCTATTGCTATATCAAATAACAGCGGCGACAGGGGACAACCCTGCCTAGTGCCACGGGTTAAATTAAACTCTGGTGTTACTACCCCATCCAATATTATTTTTGCCCTAGGTTCTTTATAAATTAATTTTATCCAGTCTGTAAAATTGCCCTTCATTCCCATTTTTTCTATGGTATGTAGCAAATATTTATGTTCCACCATGTCAAATGCTTTCGCAGCGTCTAAGGAGACCACGGCAGCCGGGGACATATTTTTACGAATTTGGTGGATAATATTAATTACTTTTCTTATATTGTCAATCCCTAACCGGCCCGCTATAAAACCAGACTGTTCTGGTGCGATAATATTTGGTATGATTGTCCCCAGTCTGTTGGCCAATATTTTTGTAAAGATCTTAGCATCAGTATTGATTAGGGAGATTGGACGAAAACCGCTACATAATTCCATATTTTTTCCCGGTTTTGGACACAACATAATATGTGCCTCATTAAAAGTTCTGGGCATTTCTTGTTTCTGTAAAAATGTATTAAACATTCTGGTTAGTACTGGGCTAATTTGTTCTTCAAATGTTTTGTAGAATTCTGCGGGATAACCGTCAGGACCTGATGCTTTGTTTTTTGGAAAAATTTTAATTACTGCTTTAACCTCTGTTAACTCTATAGCACTATTAAGGTATTCGTTCTGCTCCCTTGTAATTTTGGGTAGCTTGATTGAGTTTAGAAAACTATATCTTCTTTTTTAGGGTTTCTTGTCCTATAGATGTCTTCATAAAATTCCATAAAGCATCTTTCTTTTTCTTTTCCCATTAACAATATTGAGTCTTGTCTTTCTCTAATATATGGTATACTAGTTTTTTGTCTCTTCTTTTTTTTTATCAATCCAGCCAAAACTTTGTCTGCCTTATTAGCTTTGTCAAAATAATACGCCTTAGTGTATCTAATCCTAGATACCATCTGTTCTGTTTCTATTAAATTTATTTGGCTTTTTAGTATAGCAATTTTCTCTGCATTGATTGCTGGTTGCTTGGCTAAATGTTTAATTTGTAATAGTAGCTCGTTTACCTGTTTATTTATTTCTTTTTTTAGGTGCGTTTCTAAGGATATGAACTGCCCCGATCACAGTCTTTGCCGCTTCCCACAATGTTATTGGCGATATCTCTGGCCCATCATTAAAACGAAGATATTCTACTATTGCATTTTGTATCTGCTCTTTAATCCAACTGTTGTTTAAATAAAGTTTCTTCAGTGACCATCTTTGTGCGGTGTTGTTTTTTTGTGTTCCCTCATTTACCTCTAACTTGATAGCATTGTGATCTAAGAAGGGAAGGATTTGGATATAAGCTTGCATTCCATCCTTGAATAAATTTTGGTTTATTAAAATATGATCTATTTTAGTGGACACTTTATGCGGATTTGAATAAAAAGTGAATTCCTGTTTTTTTGGATGGAGAACTCTCCATATGTCTATCCACTTGTATTTTTCTATTAACTGAACAATTCTATTCTGTTGCTTATTTAATTTGTTTTTTGTAGACAGGTCCAAAGATGAAAGTGGGCTATTGAAGTCCCCACACAACACTGCTCGTCCTATTATTTTTTGTTCTAAATTTGGTAACAGCTCTGCAAAATAAGCTGCAGTGTTGTTATTCGGTGCGTATATAGAGCATATAGTGTATTGTTCTTGCCCTATTGATCAATTTATTAATATCATCCTACCCTTCTCATCTCTTTCAATGCTCTGCATCTGCCATTTTAATTTTGTTGATATCCCAATCGCTACTCCAGCTTTTTTTTTGTTCGCATTTGAAAAAAAATACTTTATACCCCCCTGTTAGCAAATCTATGATTGTCCTGCCTCAACAAATGTGTTTCTTGAATTGCAAAAATTTCTATCTGTTCTTTATTCAACAGCTGCCAGACCTTTTTTCTTTTTATTGGATTATTCAATCCACATACATTAAAATCAAATCAAATCAAATCACTCTTTATTATGTTTAGCCACATGGCCATCACACCAATATAACAATACAATATAATACAAACGAAACTACAATTATAATAAAAACACACCTTATGGTAAGGCTATTAACTTAAGAACTTAAAGACAAACATTTTGAGCGAGCAGCATAGCACCTAGAGGCAAAAATAGCTACCTGCTTGGTCCTTTCAGGGGATCGATCACCCCAAAGAAAAGTTAACTGCTTGATTTCTGTCCAATCCAAACCCATACCTATCTTTACCCATAGCTCCCTACGCACTACCTCATACAGGGGACATTTCAGCAGATAATGGTTTCATGTCTCAATGTCCGTTCCACAAGGACACTTCTTTTCTTCCTTCGGGGTCCCCTGGAATTTCCCCAGGAGATCTGCCGTTTTAACTATTTGGAACCTCAGCGTAGAATATCTATATTTCAGATCATGGTTTAACTGCGAATATAGATAAGGAGCCCCAGTCTGAGGAGGAAGAATATATTGATAGAACTAAGCTGATCCAGAGGACGCAGCCAGGGCCCTGAGGCTTTGCCTGTCTATATAAAAAATACGGGACTTCAAAAGATCTATAACCTGGTTACTAGTAGCATATTGAAAGAAGGGAACAGAAAAACCCAGCCGAGCCAACCTGTTAGACACCCCCTTATACCAGGGGTCACTCCCCACTTTTTCCATCACTTTCTCAACTCATGTACGTTCCAAAAGGGAACCCTCTGGTGCATTACGCAATTTAGTCCAGAAGGTTAGTAATCTTAACTCCACCTGGGCTGACAATGACGGGCAGCCTAGTTCTGTTAGTAAGACGGCTACACTAGTGGCCTGCTGGCATCTCAGTATCTTCCTCCAAAACTGGGAGATTATGGGTTGCAACAGGCGCATCACTCCCTCGTCTATTCCCCAAACATGGGCTCCAAATAATAGACGAGATATGACTTTAGCTTCCAAAATTCGGCGGGGGACCACAACTGATGGCTGGCCGTGGGCAAAAAAGAATCGAACAATGGCCATTACCTCCGGGGCAACCCCTTCTTTTATAGCCCGCGCCTGTTGGGACCAAGAGCAAGACTCAGATACTCTAACCCCCAGATACCGAAAAGATCGAACCTGTCCTATATGATGTCCTTGAAGAGACCAAACGTATCTCTTACCATTTCCACCACTCACCATTATTTTAGTTTTCCTGTAATTAATCCTAAGGTGCTTTAGTTGACATCTTTCCTGGAAATCAAACAGTGCTCTACGCAACCCCACTCTAGAGAGGGACACAAGGACAGCATCATCCGCATACATTAACATGAAAAGTTTCCTCCCTCCCACATTGGGGGGATGGTAACCTTCCCGCCTCATCATGGTCAGTTATCAACGAGTTGACATAGATATTAAAGAGTAGGGGTACAAGCAGACATCCTTGCCTAACTCCCCTAAATGTCTGAATCGGATCTGACAAGGCCCCCTCAGGAGGCATCCTGACACGGAGCAGGGTCTCAGAATATAGGGCTCTTTATCAGCGCAATTAACTGTAAATCGATCTTAAGCCCCCTCAACACGTTCCACAATTCGGCCCTGCAAACCGTGTCAAAAGCTGCGGATAGATCCACAAAAGCTATAAATAGCTTTTGCCTGCGCCTACAACATTTACTCATTATGTGATGTAAAATAAAGATCAGCTCTCCAGTTGACCGATTAGCCCTAAAGCCCGCCTGCTCTTCTGCCAGGATGTTGTGAGAATTGCACCATTCTTGCAGTCGTCGCAGAAGGAGAGCGGCATACACCTTGGCAGCCACGCAAAGCAGTGTAATAGGCCTATAGTTGTTAGGATTAGATTTACTTCCCTTTTTAAATATGGGAACCACCGTCCCTACTTTCCATAATTCTGGGATAATAATGGCGTTGTTAATTAAGGTAAACATGTTGGCCAGTGCTCCCAGCCCCCAGTCTGGAAGGGCCTTGAAAAATTCATTCGGGACAAAATCTGGCTCAACTGCCTTCCCCCTTTTAAGCGCCTTAATAGCTGTCTGGACCTCTTGCGGCAAAATCGGATCCCACAATGGGATATCCTTATCCCAAGGTGGTATATCCCCTGTGTCCTGTTCCAATAAGGCAAATAAAGCCGAAAAATGGGAAGTCCAAACTGATGGGGGTAAGACAACCTCCCTTACTAGTCCCTTCTGATGTCTAGTTCCATTCACCAAGGCCCAAAACCTCTTCCCATCATTCGTTTCTACAGCTTCCTGTAATGCCCGCCAGCGCTCCTGGAAATAGTTCTCCTTCTTTGTCCTCAGGAGCATCTTGTAGTGTTTCCTTAAGTCTCTATAGTGCTGGTATAGCTGGTCTTCCCTAACCCGATGGAGCGTACGAGCTAGCTGCCTGAGGGCAGATCTTGTTTCCCTACATTCAGCATCCCACCATGCCGATGCCCCAAAGAACCAAGGCCCTTTCCTCCCTCTATGGTCGATCATTATCCAGGGGTGTAGCTATTCTAATATCCGCTCCCAAGCTATCAAGGCGTCCTCAATAGAGGACGCCATCTCTAAAGACTTGAATCTCTCCTGTACCTCAGAACAGGAAAGAAAGTTATCAAACCCCTCAACAACAGATGGGGTCCATTTACGTGCCCGCACTAGATGATTCATACCTATACTACCAAGATCCTCAGGCTTCTCCTTTCTCTGACTGACATCTAAAGCAGGGAAAGAAAACCCCAACTGAATCAGAAAATGATCGCTCTGATGCTGATCTCCCACTTGCAAATAAGTTACAAACTGACCCAACCCCTGCGAACCAATAGCAAAATCAATCACACTGCTACCGAATGGACCTACATAAGTTATACTACCCTGTTCATCACCCATACAATTACCATTAAAGAGCATTAAAGCCCATTCCAATATTAGTCTATACAATCCCAAACCAGCTGAGTTAGTACCCCGATCCTGCGATACCCTATCTATATTACAATCATAGACAATATAAGATTCGTCTTCGCAGTCCAAACAAGCATAAATAGCCATAGTAGACTCCCCCAATCTCGCATTCAGATCACCCACTATCAGAATTTCATCATCTGGAAATTCCTGTGAGTGAGTGACCAATTCCTCTCTTAGGAACTGCCAGAGGGAATATCCCGTCCCCCCGGGGGGATTATATACATTAATCAACAGTAAGCCCCCAACGAGGTCCGGTACCAAAATCCGGATGGGTTGTAACGACTTCCAGCTCAACTCTTGATCTTTAAAGGTGTCAATAATCATTGTGATGAGTCCTCCTTTAGGACGTCCCCTCCTACCTGTAGAAACTGCTGGAACTGTCCACATACTATACCCCAGCGAACTGGGGGGATCTTTAGGACAGCAAGTTTCTTGGAGGCAGATTATATCAAACTGCCCCCAAAAGGAGCAAACCTCCTTATCCTTAACTTTCGTTAGCCATCCTGCTACGTTCCATGAAACCAGCTGAATATTGCTGATTTCTCTTTTCTGCCTCAGTCAATCTGTCTTAACCCTATCCCTATCCTTTCTATTCCTAATTGAGCCGATGGGACTTATTTTTGGAGTAGATATAACCCTACTCGTATTCTCTTCAACTCCCCTATCTTCTAACGATGGCATGCTGGAGTGGACACTACCTTCTTCTACAATTTCCAAGCTAGACAGAAGGGCAACTGGCACTAAGTTACCTCTATCCAGTGTAGAGGTGGAAATCACCGTCTGAGTGACCAGCAATGGATCTTGAGCTTGACCACAAATTACAGGGGAGGGACCTTTAACAGATGGCAAAGTTCTTCCCTGGATACCTGACTTTCCCTGGCTTAATTCCTGCCTTCTTGACATAGTGTCTCTATTACAGGCCTTGATCATCTGCTGATGCAGCAAAGAAAAAGAATTCATAATGTCTTGTTGCTGTGGAGACAAATTAATCAAGGGTAAGGAATCTTTGCAGATCAATGATCTTCGCAAGGACTTTTCTTTCTCCATAGGTCTTTCTATTATTTCCATTTCCATTGCTACCTGCTCACTTTTAGCCAAGGTCTCACTCTCAAGTTGACCAGCTTGGATATCGTCCAAAGGGAGTTCATTCCCAAAACCTCTTCCATTTGTGCTCAGCTGGGAGCTTACATTATTTAGCTTACAGCTATTACCACTCTGTTCTTGGCTAATATATATCTTTGCAATGCTTATACCCCACTGCATCAGTTGCTCACCGTTCTTCACAATGACCTCGACCCATAAACTATGATTGAAATAGACTACCACCGATTTATAAACATGCGTATTATTTAACAAATTTACCTGGGTAATATCCTTACTAGTAATCGGGATATGAATAAGTGACCTTAAATGGTCTGCTATTTCCCAAGCTGAACTCCAAGGGGGGAAGAATCCATTAGGCAACGGTCTGATACTAAAACAAACCGAGCAGTCTTCTTTCAAGAAGGGTGCCAATTTGTGTTGATCCTCTACATCCCTCACTTTAATCATAAGAGGGGGGTCATTCTGAGTTACTACAGGCGGGCATAAGGTGCCCCTCCACTTAATACTAGGAAGCAAAGTAGGTAGATTCACATTCGCATTCCCCCTCCCACACTTTCTCTTTAATATCCCTTGCCCTCTTGGCGGGGATCTGAATTCGCTCACCACAAGGGGCATGGGAATTTAGATCTACATCAGAGGTACCACCTGAGTTTCTTATTAACCACCCCTTTTGAACCACATCCATCAGTTTGTCTAATTTTTGCTCCAACGCATTAATACGCCCAAAAGTACATTGAGTGGTCTGCGCCGTCAGAGTACAATGCTTGGCCAGAAGATCAGCAGTAGATAGGGGGTCAGCTACTTGCAGGTGATTTCCACGACATATCATAGTGCCCTCAGACTTATCCATAGCATCCTCTGGCATCAGCTGAGCTTCAGTCACAAAGGAAAAGCTTTTCTGCTGCTTATACTGTATCTCTGAGCACCCTCCCTGCTGATAGCAAGGAGTAATAGACCTAGATCCATTGGCCAAGACATCATACCGATTAGATGTGGGGAAAAAACTATCAATTTTTCTTTGCTTTGGAGGTGGTGATTGAGATCTTACCAGAGGGAAACCCCTTTTATTTTTTGGAGGCATAACTAAATTATACTCCCCCACCCCCCAATACCCATCTAGAGCAAACACAACTATAGGCGAGTCCCACTATGTGCCACCGAATGGGAACATCCCACACTTCACCCCCTACAGTCAGAGGAAGGAGATAATAATGACAGAGGAGCTAATAATACAACGAAGAACAGTCACCAGCAATAAGACAATTCCCAGATCTTAACGTGCAGCAAACTCCACGGCCAGCCTCCCTGCTCCTGCTCCGGGATTCGCCGAAGGGCTCGCAAAAGGGTGCATCCTTGTGCGCGCAGCCGAGGCGCATGCCGCCGGTGCCGCCGTAGGTCAACCAGCCCTCTTGTTCTCCTGCACGGCTCCGACTCTGCCCCTGACTCTGGCCCCAGAGAGCAGCTGATAGGTAAGTAAGTATCAGTCACTGTGGCGGCTGCAACTCCCCGTGCCTTCCCTGTGGGTTCAGCTGACTGGCCCTCTTGTTCTCCTGCAGGGCTCTGACTCCGCCCCTGACTCTGGCCCCAGAGAGCAGCTGACAGGTAAGTAAGTATCAGTCACTGTGGCGGCTGCAACTCCTCGTGCCTTCCCTGTGGGTTTTATTTATTTATTTTAAAATTTATATCCCATCCCTCCTTCCCACAGGGCAGCCCGGGGCGGCGAACAACATTTCATTTAAAACAATAATAAAATTTTAAAACAATTTAAAATACACTACATGGGGAAAAACCCCATCCCTATCCCCAGCCCCACCCCACCCCTACCCCCCGCCAAAAGCCTGACGGAACAGCCAGGTCTTACATATACGCCGAAACAGCAGGAGAGTGGGCGCCAGCCGAGCCTCCTCCGGAAGCGAATTCCACAGCACAGGGGCAACCACCGAAAAAGATCTAACATCAGTGGCCACCCGCCTCGCCCAGGGAACCTCCAAAAAGGCTCCCACGGACAATCTCAAGGGTCGCATGGGTACATGGGGAGTGAGGCGATCCCGCAGATAGGCAGGGCCTAGGCCGTGAAGGGCTTTAAAGGTTAAAACCAGCACCTTGAACCTGGCCCGGTGCTTTATAGGCAGCCAGTGCAGAGCCCGGAGCACTGGTGTCATGTGCTCCCTGCGACCCGCCCCCGTCAGGAGACGGGCCGCGGCATTCTGCACCAGCTGCAGCCTCCGGACCAGTTTCTCGGGCAGCCCCACGTAGAGCGCGTTGCAGTAATCCAGCCTCGAGGTGATGAAGGCATGGATGACAGTGGCGAGGTCGGAGTCTGAGAGATACGGCCGAAGCCGCCGGACAAGATGTAACTGCCGAAACGCACTCCCCGCCACGGCCACAACCTGAGATTCCAAGCTGAGCCGCGAATCAAGGAGCACACCCAGACTCCGCACTTGAGACACCATGGGGGGGCGAACCCCCCCAACAAGAGGAGATTCAACCACCCCCAGGCTCCCCAAGCCCTCGCCCACCAACATCACCTCCGTCTTGTCAGGATTCAGTTGCAGATGGCTCAACCTCATCCAAGCCCCCACAGCTGACAGGCACTGGGAAAATAAGGAGACTGCATGGCCTGGGTCGGTGGAAAAGGAGAGGTAGAGCTGAGTGTCATCAGCATACTGATGACACTGCATGCCCTGAAACCCCCTCACGATCTCCCCTAACGGCTGCATATAGATGTTAAACAAGAGGGGGGACAGAATGGCACCCTGCGGGACTCCACACGTGAGGTCCCGGGGGGAAGACGTACACTCCCCCAAGACCACCCGGTGAGTTCTCCCGGCCAGGAATGAACGAAACCAGTCCAAGACCGTTCCGCCAATTCCAGCACGGTCCCGCAGGCGAGTCACCAACACCTCATGATCGACTGTGTCGAATGCAGCCGAAAGGTCTAGCAGGACCAGTAAGGTCTGACGACCCTGGTCCAACGCCAGACGGAGATCGTCAACCAAGGCCACCAATGCCGTCTCCGTACCATACCCAGGCCGAAACCCAGACTGGGAGGGATCAAGGAAACCGATGTGGTCCAGATGCTCCTGGAGCTGTCGTGCCACAGCCCGTTCAATAATCTTCCCTAAAAAGGGAAGATTAGAGACCGGCCGATAACTGGCAGGAGCATCAGCGTCAAGAGATGGTTTCTTGAGCAGGGGTCTAACCACAGCCTCTTTTAGGCAGTCAGGCACCCTGCCCTCCCGAAGGGAGGCACCAACCACCCCAGCCAACAACGGCCGTAACGTCTCCTGGCTGGCTTTCACCAGCCAGGACGGGCATGGATCTTGCTCACAAGTAGTGGCACGAACAGATCCCAACAAGGAATCCACATCGGCAGGCGACACCATCTGAAACCGATCCCACAAAACAGGACAGGACGGGGCATCCATAGCCCCAAGATGATCCTCTGCAATAACTGTGGTGCCGAAATCGTGGCGGATGCGAGCGATCTTATCTACAAAGTACTCGATAAACCGGTCACAGCGGTCACTGGATTGCTCCAGGTCCAGGCGGAGACAGGCAGGACTGACCAAGCCTTTCACCACCCGGAAAAGCTCCACTGGACGTGACTTTGCAGATGCAATAAGAGCAGCAAAGAACTGCTTCTTTGCTGCCTGCACCGCCACAGCATAAGCCTTTAAACTGCTCTTATGCTGCGATCGATCATACTGGTCGCAAGTCCGGCGCCACCGTCGCTCTAACCGCCTGCTCTCCCGCTTCAAACACCGCAGACCCTCAGTAAACCAAGGAGACCTGCGGGAGACTCGAGAGGGCAGCGGACGCCTGGGAGCCACCCTGTCTATGGTCTCGGCCAACAAGGTGTTCCAGAAGGCTACGAGATCATCGACAGAGCGGGTGTCAAGGTCCAGGGGAAACTCCCCCAGAGCATTCCGGAACCGATCCGGTTCCATAAGTCTCCGGGGGCGGACCGATCTAATAGGTCCTGCACCCTGCCGGGGGCTATCGTGCGCCAGGATGCACGTCTTAAGGAGGTAATGGTCAGACCATGACAAAGGCTCTACAGCCTTAACTCCTACTAACTGACCCCCCGCCTCAAGGCCGGTGCAGAAAACCAAATCCAGTGTATGTCCCTCCTCATGTGTGGGGCCACAGATGATTTGGGACAGGCCCATGGTTGTCATGGAGGCCATGAACTCATGCCTCGCTCCTCCAAGATCGGTGTCAGTGTGGATATTAAAGTCCCCCAGGACCACCAATCTAGGGGTCCGGAGGATCACATCTGACACCAAATCAGCAAGAGCATGTAGGGATGCCGCCGGGCAGTTGGGTGCACGGTACACCAGCAGCACCCCTAATCTATCCCCGGCCAAATCCAACACAAGATGGAGACAATCAACACCTGGTGGAGCCTGCACCGGATATCTCCTAAAAGACAACGCATCCTTGATAACAATGGCTACACCGCCCCCCCGTCCCTCCAGCCGAGGCTGATGCTGCACAGAGAACCCAGCCGGAACAAGATCAGCCAAAATAGGACCCGATTCATTGTCCAGCCAGGTCTCTGTAATACACACGAGGTCGGCGTCCCACTCCGGGATTAACTCCCGGATGGTAGATGACTTATTGACAACCGACCTCGCGTTCAGCAGCACCAGACCAAGGCCTGGGGTCTCCTGGGCCTCGACCCACAACCCACCTGCATGGGGGTTCGAGAGGGGAATGGGCACAAGGCACTGCCCCCTCTTCGCTGATGGAACATACCTCCCCCTGGGACCATATCTCCCCTGACCCGTAACAACCCCGATAGCTGCGGAACCCCTCCCCTCCTCAGAGAACCCCGTTAGACACCCACCCTCCATAGGCTGCCCCGCCAGGCCGGCGAGAGGAGCCCCACCCCCCCAAACTCCCCTACCCACCTCTACAACTGGTGGGCAACCCTCCCCCCCGGACCCTCCCCCCCTGTGCTCTCACCACAGGAGCTACCTCCCACCCCCCTAACCAACCCACCCCAACCTCCCACCCCAATCCATGGAACTCCCCCTCTCACTGGGAGTCCCCTTGAGCCATGCCCCCCCGTCTCACCGGGGGGCAAGGCCCATCTCCCCAGGACTCCCCCTCTCACAGGGAGTCCCCCAAACCCTCCCCAAGGGCCACCTCCCCTCCTCTCACCAGGGGGGTAGGCCCTATCCACCCTAACCCACTCCCCATGCCCCCCACCCTCAACCCACACCCACTGCATCCCCACAAGCCCCTTAAACCCACAGGTTAAAAAGAAAATAAAAACCACCCCCCCGTAACAACAGTAGCAGTAATATTAATGGGGTGGTGACAACAACAACAAAATAAAATAAGCTGCACAGCTACAGATGTCTGTCCGGCAGAGGGGCCCCCGGCGTCCCGGCCCAGTGAACGGCCCCAGTCAACGGCCGACACCCTTTGGGTGTCGCCCACAGGGCCCCGCCCTGGCAGTTATTACCTGGGGAAGGAGGAGGGAGAAGCAGAGTGACAAGCAGGCTCCTCCAATCCACCCAGCCCCAGCACCAAACACAGCAGTGCAGCTGACCGGCCCTCTTGTTCTCCTGCAGGGCTCCGACTCCGCCCCCGACTCTGGCCCCAGAGAGCAGCTGACAGGTAAGTATCAGTCACTGTGGCGGCTGCAACTCCCCGTGCCTTCGCCACATACATTAAAGGATAACAGTCTAACTCTATCCATCATCTCTTTTTAAGTGTTGTTTTTTCTTGTATTGACCTCTCCTGCCATCTTCATTTTTTATACCTTGCTTACTCTGCTTTTTTTGCTGAATCCTAACTATTCCACTTCTTTTGCACCTGGATAAACATACCATTAGTAGATTCCCTCTATTTTTTAACCAACAGTAACCATTAAACTTTCCCCCCTTCCCTTCCCACCCCACCCCCCTCCCTCCATAACTTCTTGCTTCCAATTCCTTTCATAAGGCATTTCTATATTTCTTATTTATATTTAAGTTTCCCCCCTATCTATAATTTCTACTTAAACTTTTGTGGGGAGCTCCCTTATAGGAGTGACATGACTATCAGGCTCTTTGCATCCCCCCAGACCCTTTGCCATTCACATAAACCTTTCTTTTACATTTTATTTCTTTGTTTAAACCTTTTGCGCACTTAATTAAACCTTTTTTGCAGACCATTTTCTGCATCCCTTCTTTTATCTAATCATCGTTTACTTTATGGAACTTCAAAAGTCCAGCAGAGTACTTTATAGGCCCTCTCTCTTACACTTTTTCAATTTCTCCCTTCAGTCTTTAAAGTTTTTTGTCATATAGTTCTGTAACTCAGGTAACTGAGAAAAGAATCTTCTTCTTCCTTGATGGACAAACGAGAATCTTGCTGGGAACAATATCTGGGCTCTTATATTTTATTTATTAAAAGTTTCAAGCATGGATTTCCAGGCCTTCCTCTACTGTATGGTTTCATATGCTAGATCTGGATAGATAGAGATCCTTGAACCTTGATAAATCATTTCTGTTGCCCCTCTGGCTGCCTTTAACAACGCTTCTTTATCTGCAAATCTGAGCAGTTTGACTATAATTGCTCGGGGGGGGGGATTGCTCTTTAGGTTTAGGTCTCAGTGACCTGTGAGCTCTTTCAAGTTCAATTTGATGCAATTCCTCCTTATCAGGGAAAATTGTTTTGAATACATGCAGCAACAATTTACATGTACCTTCCACTTCTAATCCCTCTGGCATCCCCATCACTCTCAAGTTATTGCGCCTAGAGCGATTTTCCAGATCTTCTATTTTTGCTTGCAGAGCAGATAATTGTAACTCAGTTCTGGTAGTTCTCTGCTCTGAATTGTTTTCCCTGTCCTCCATATCACTTATTCTTTGTTCTGCAGTATCCATTCTCTTATTAATCCCCTCAATTTGTGTTCTTAAATCACCCAATGCAGCAGTTATGGAGGAGAGTCTTCTTTATTTATGGCAAGATCCTCTTTTATTGATTTAAACAGCTCCAATACTTGCGTTAAGTTGTCTGGGTCCCGGGCTTCTTCCCTGCGTGCTGCGTCGGCCATTTTGTTACACGCGGCCTCCCCTTTCCTTGTGCTTCGCCGAGGATGGTAATATTTATCAATTGTTGAATCTGCTTCTCTTTTCTTTTCTAGGCTCATTCCTTTTTACAGGCTTTCCCTTTTCTTAGGTTATTTTATTTTTCCTCAAGTGTATTTATTTTCTTTATTTTGGTATCGGGTCCAGCGGGAGCACAGCCGCGTGCGTCCTAAAGCTTGCGCATGCCCAGGCAGCCCCTCTGCTTCTTTCTTTTTATTCAGAACCAGACTCCACCTCCTTGATCTGCATATGGACTTGTGGGATGCTTTGGTGCAATAACAAATGTTGTTATTCTTCAGGGATTCATATCTATCTGATTGCCATTTTTACCTGGAGTCGGGAAGGAATTTTCCCACCGCTTTCTCCTCCCCCCCCCAATCTAATGTACGTTTGTTTGTTTTTATTTTAGAGGTGGGTTTTGCCTTCCTCTGAAGAACAGATATACTTAATTTTGCTTACAAAGTACCAATTACTCAAAAATATGAACCAATCTATGCAATAAACAGTAATTGGATGCCTGTATTTGTTGTGCTTGGTGCAGTCTTATTTGTGTATTTAACCAAGAAAGGTCCTTGGCCTGTTCTGCTTACTTAAATACATAGTGATCAACCCCATCAGGCAAGTAACATCAGCTAGAGCTGTTTGGATAGGTTGCCACTTGCAAAAATCTGTGTGTGTTCAAAATCAAAATGTCCCTGCCCGGCTCTGCTGACATAAATACATACTCAGAGCATATGGACAAAACCTACTTCTGAGTGTGTTTGTGTGTGTGTATGTGTATGTGTATGCCGCTGTTGCTGTAGCAATTGCAAACCCCAAGCCCACTTTAGTGCACAGGGTTACGCTGCTACCTTATAAAAGGAGCTACAGAGACCTCCCAGTCCCTGAATCCCCAGGGCCCGACCTCCCAGTCCTTGCCTCGCTTGCTGTCCTCTGCTGTTACATACAGCAACTGTGAATGAAAACTTTTTTCAGCCAGACCCAAATCTCAGAATTATCACCAACCCCAATAGGTTCCAGCTGGCCAGCCACTGGCCAAAATCTCACCCTGTTTTAAAAAAAACAAACGTCCCTGCCCTGCCCTGCTGACTGACTTAGCTTAGGACCCTCTGCCCTTCAGTTTTGTAATGCAAATCGCAGGTGAATGATTCCCATCCCAGGCTCATCGCGAGCAGTGCGGGTGACTGGGGCATTCACAGAGCTGGTGATGATCCTGACTGCTGATAGCGCAGGGAAGGGAACAGGCAAACACTCTATGGGTGAAAACAGACATGACGCTAACCACCCTTTAACCACCCTTGGTGGTTATTTATGCATGTTGCAGGGCTGTATTGTGCCCTATGCATAAATGACCACCAAGGGTGGTTAAAGGGTGGTTAGCGTCATGTGTTTTCACCCTATGCTGACATGAGAGTGAGTGACATACACTCACAATTTTGCTAATCTCTCATGCCAATGTACAGTAGTTTTTATTTAAAAAGGGGGATACTTTAATTTTTTATTGATGGGCAGCAGTGCTGCTGAAGCCGCCTGGCACGGCTAGGCAAGGGAAGGGAGGGGCCCCATCCCCCATAATCACTGCACAGCGTCCTGCTGAGTCTGAGAGACAGTTATTGGCTACTGAGAGATACTGCGCTGAGGGCAAATAACTCATGTCAAGACAACATGTGTATTGAGGGAGGAAAAAAGGTCTCTGCCCTGCTCTGCTTATTGACTTAGCAGAGTACACTGTCCTTCACTTTCATTATGCAAATCGCCGGCGAAGGTTTCCCCCCCCCCGGCTCATCACGGCACGGTGACTGGGGCATTCACAGAGCTGAAGCTTTTTAACCTCCTACTAAACTCAATGGGAGCTGTGAAAAGCTCAGCACCACCAACCAGTCAGGCCTGATGTGTCTGAAGTTAAGCACTCAATTTTGGTGGTTGCTACTGAAAATTAGGATCTGAATTGGTGCCTTTCTTTCTCTCTCTGAAATGGGGATAGCCCCTCTCTGACAGGCTGCGAACTGCAGAAGCTTACAGAGTGTTAGTAGCTCCTTGAATGAAAGGCACATAATGTAGTGGTTATTTCTGGGAATAGGATTGGGTCCACAATGAAATTAAGTAGCAAAGTTCCCAGTAGGTGCAGAGCTCGCCTCTTTGAGCGAAATCAGACATGCATTTAACTCTGCTATAACACCACTTATTTCTTAGGCATGTTGCAACCCTATGCAGCCCCGCAATATGCCTAACCCTTGGTGTTAGAGGTGACATCTACATCTACAACATGCATTCATATTAAAGAAAGATATATAACACAGTCTAGATAAACGTTAATTTAAAAAAAACCCTGCCATTCAATAGTTTTAGAAACAATAAACAAGTTTTATTAAAAATAACATATAAACATTTTTTAGGTAAAATATATATATTTAAACTATTTACAGTATCCAAACTATTATGAACAAAAACATATCAATTTTCAAAACAACATCAAACATTTTAATTCGTTCTGCCCCCCTCGAGTCCAGCTCCTTGCAGGTGCGCATGTTCTTGCCGGATGACTTTTATTTAGTCCATTACATCCGTCAGCTGCTTTTGTAGGGCATCATAGTGTTCCTGCGACCTCAGGTTGCTTTCATGAAACTCTTGTTCTGTCAATTAGGGAATATGAACATTATTTCGGATGCACCACTTATTATTATTTATGGTGCTGTTTATTAAAACCATTTAAATTATGGAATACAATATATAAATTGGCTTGACTACTTACTATGACGTTTGATGTTCTGATATATTTGCTCCCAGGAGTCCGCAGAATTCTACACGGTCGCCCATATGGCAGATGCCACATCCACCAGTATTTCACCTGCCATAGGATTTTAAACATTTTATAAATTTTCAAGAAAACATAAGTTATCAATTCAATATATAAATGAGAATATATATAAAATTAAATATATAAATATATTAATAGCCATGGACCCACTCTCTAGGAACTTATCCAGGCCCTTTTTAAACCCAGCTCTACAACTGGCCCTGTGCTTATCATTTAAATATATAGGTTAGATCCTTTAAATAACTCAATTAGACCACAAAATCATATTTATATTTACAAATATATATATATATATATAAAAATAGCCATTAATGGAACTATATAGGTAAGAATATATAAAAAAATAAATATATATTAATAGCCATTAATGGACCTACTCTCTAGGAACTTGTCTAGGCCTTTTTAAACCCAGCTATAGTACTGGCCCTGAACGTATCCTTTAAATATATAGGCTAGACCAACGACTAATTTTGGTTTTATTTTAGAATAAACTTACCAATTCTGAATAGGGTGTCTATGTAGGCCATCACAGAAGTTCGATTTGTGAACACACAACCTCAGGTACGTCTCTGGTCAGGTAAAGTTCTTCTCCTGTCAGTCACAGGCTGCAGCGCAGTGGTGGGTGTGTCCCATTGTCCCACTCACTCCCAGACCCAGTCCCTCCTAGTCCCCAGGCTAGCGGCGCTGTGGCAGCGTGCACTGATGCGTTGCCAAGGCGGCAGCAGCGCTGCTCTCTTGCATCAGTAAAAAATGTAAACAGTACATTTTAATTAAAATTAATTAACATTTTAACTTTCAAATTAAATTAAATTAAATTAAACTTTCAAAGTTGAATACAGTTGTGGGGGAAAAAAGAGACTGAGAAGAGATTTGAACCCTGGTCTACAGGGCCTGCAGCAGGCAGCGTTCACGACTACACCACAGCATCCTGATGGTTTGTTGCAACAACAGTGGGGATGATCAGGTCGGTGCATTGCCACATTTGCGTTCCTTCAGACCTCCAAAACAGCCCATCCCACAACCACCAAATTTCCACATAGATCCAACTCTCAAACCTCCAAAACAGTCAACGGCATAGCAGAAAAGGGAAGTACGGCAGCAACTGCAAAGCTCATGCATCTCCCCATGCCTGAATCTCTTTATAAATCGGACTTGAAAACCTAAAGAAGAGCCCTGAATCTTAAAGGGAAAAGTGCGGTGGCTTGGCTCACATACCTTCCTGTAGCCCAATCACTTATTAAGTCCAGAACCAAGGCTCATAACACTACCTTGAACCTAGTAGAAAGACCGTACAAAGTTAACCCTCCCCTTTCCTCCCCCCCCAACTAAAATATCCAAACAAATTTCAGCTAATAAATTCAAAACACATGTTGAAAGAGAAAAGACCAAGTATCTTGCAAAGGTTGTTGGGGCTTAAGAATAGCTAAACAAGGGAACCATTTTGCCACAAAATTCTCCTCAAATTCATTAAATCCTTGTTCTTGTCTTTTTCATTGTGAATATATATCAGATATTGCTGGTCCCCTCTGTAATTGTTGGACCAGATGAGGATTTCCAATGTCTCAGGATAATAATTATAGCTGCAAGCATTAAGCTTGCACAAGTGGGTCTATATCAACTAAAGCAATTTTAGGATACAAACCTAGAAGTGCTATCTCAGGTCTGAATGGTAAGATCAGACCTGTTATTATAGAGCCACAATAGTTAAGGTGATAGCAAACTCTCATTGACCAGAGCCTGTGCTGTTCAATGGGAGTCCTTAGAGCAAAAACGTCCGGTTGGCGACCATTCTAGCTTTCCTTCAGCAACACGTGTTCTGTGATTACAAACAATGAAGGGGAGTCCAGGGGCAGATCACGGGGGAGGGGTCTGAAGGTGGGAGAGGTCCCCATCTCTCACTTGCCTCTGCCTGCTAGTAGTGCTGAGCAGCAGGACACGGATTGGACTGGGAGATAAAGCTGCTTGTTTACAAACAACTCCTCCCTATATGAGTGATCAGAAGGTTGTCACCTTGTACAGAAGATTCTTCGAGATGGCTCCGATTATTCTCACAACTGGGTTGTGCATGCTCAACCATTTTCAAATAATAGACCGCGTGATGGTCTTGAGCTCCTCTAGTATAAAAAGCACTCTTCCCCCTCAGAAGGACAGTTCCTTCCAACCCTTTCTAGGTATATAAGAAAAAAATTCCATCCAGGGCTGGAAGGGTGGGTGTTGTGAGAACGTTCTGAGCCATCTTGAAGAACCTTATTTACAAGGCAGCAACCTTCTGTTCTTCGAGTGGCTCCTCACAGGCCGTTTTTACATGTCTCCGCTGGGTGGTGGGTTCATGGGTGCGCCAGAGCGTGGGTGGGGCATACACACAGCCGCACACAGATCCCACCCCGCTCCTCCACACCCATGGAGCAACCGCTGTTTTTCCCGGTTGCTCCATGCGTGGGGACGAGTGGGGGTTGAGTGGGGATGCATTTTATGCGTACACGCACCCCCATTCACCATGGGCATGCGTGCCGCATCATTTACATGGGGCTCCTCCACCCATGAACACACAAAAATCTGCATTTTCATGGGTGGGAGAGGCCCGTGTAAAAAGGGCCACATTCTCACAAATGTTTTACTTATACTATCTTAGGTAGGAATTTGCGTAATATGGAAATTCCACAGAATCAATCTCTGCGTACAATTCTAGGAGCTCCAAAGGCGACACCCCTCACTATGCTTAGATTGGAGACTGGAATGTTGTCTGTAGTGGCTAAATTAAATCTTAGATTCCTCACTTTTTGGGATAAAGTGGCAGGAGGAGAAATGGGTCTGGCACAGAGCTGCTATTTTGAGCAGAAGTGTCATCAAGGAGTGCCGTCTTACCCGTGGATTTCACACTTAAAGAAATTGACAGGCATAATTCCCCTCACAGTGAATGGTACTGGGATTCCAGGGAGCACCGAGATCCCAGACCACAGATTACCTAAACAAGAACTTAGAGTATGTCTAAAAAAGTGGGCCCACACAAAGGACTTTGAACTTCTTGCTTGTAACAAAGTTTCATTGTACTATCCAACGGTTAAAACGGAGGCCAGGTTGGAATTGTATCTGCAGCAGCTTCAGGACCCTAGGTTTAGGAGAATGGCGATGCTATTCCGCTTTAATCTGTTCGAGACAGCAGAGGTTAGGGGGAGAAGAGACCGAGCCCCTAAAGAGGAAAGAACATGCAGGAGATGCCCAGATGTGATAGAGACCCTCCCCCATCTCCTATTGCAGTGCCCACAATATGCTGAGCTTAGGAAACTGTGGTTGGGTTCTGTGGTAACCCCGGAAATAGCTTCCCCAGAAGAGACTTATGAACTGCTAATAGCTTTTACGGATATGTCAACAATTAGAACAGTGGCTATGTTTCTCCTAGTGCTAGGTCGAGAGGGCAGAGTTGCTTGAGAAGGGTCAGCTCCCTGCCCTTTTGAACTTTGAATTTGTTATATTTGGATATTATATACATATGATTTTAGGTTTTCTCTGTATGACTGTTTTATTGAAAAGCAGAGAGTTTTATTTATTTATTTATTTAGTGTATTTTGTGATGTGTTGTGTTGATGTATACTTTATATAGCAAATTTGCTGAAATAAACTAAAATAAACAAAAAAAAGGTAGGAATTTAGGATGTAAAGCAATATCTATTCTATCTTGGAAAATCTGCAAATATGGTTCTGAGATTATTATGGCTGCTATTTCACTAACTCTTCTTAATGAAGTTATTGCTAACAGGAATACTGTCTTTAAACCCCCACCCCATAACCAGTTCATTTGCTCCCCCCATATAATCAATTCACGCTGTCCCGGGGGTGCAAATGAACTGGTTATGGGATGGGGGCAGCATGAGTTGATTATGGGGGCACAACTGAACTGGTTATATATATATATGTCTCTTTTCATGGCATAATGTGCTTAATAGGCTGGCTGTATTTTGGGTATCTTGTGTGTTTGTGGCAGCGCCCCTAGGTCCACCAAGCCAGACGGTACCCCTAGGCCCACCAGCAGGACACAAAGTAGGGGCCCATCTTCACTTCTTGACCAGGGGCCCATTCCACCCTAGCTATGCTTCTGGTCTAGTGTGCATGACTGATAAGTTTGAATGAGTGTATGAGGTGAGAGCATGTGTGTGTAGTGTGTATGGATGAGTGTGTGTGTGATCAATTTGAATGAGTGTGTGTGTGTGAGAGGTGAGCATGTGTGTGACCTCTTTTACACAAGACACACCCACGCAGTGGCATGGGTGGGTGCGTTTTGTATGAAAGCAGTCACTTGTGCGCGCCTGTGTAACACGTACCTCCACCCATTACCCCTGCACAGAGAAACCTGAGAAAAAACAGGATGCTCCATGTGGGGGTTGGGGGGTGGGATGGGTGAGCGCTTGTGTGCACCTGCAGTGTTCTTGTGTTTGGGCCAGCTTATGCATTAACAAAACTATTAAGTTTCAACAGAAGGGCAAATTACCTAGACAAAAACCCTTCGGTTTAAGAAGCTCATTAAGGTGACATTACAAATTATACTCAAATGTTAACATGATAGTAAATTGTATGTTAAGGCAATTTTATTAAATATCAGCCCAATCTATACATTTTTCTAGTCTCATTCATTAATTAAAAAAAATATGACAACTGAAATTAAACTGTATACATTCCTCATCACGTATAAGTATTGTTCAGTCACCATACCACACATATGCAGCTTAATTTCAGTTGTCATCATTTTTTAAAATTAATGAATGCGAAAAGAAAAATGTATAGAAAAATGTAAAGAAAAATGTGGTTTCCATGCCTTCTCCTTTAGACCAGTAATACATGCAAACTATTTTTTAAGTTTCAGCATAGTTCCAGGAGCAAAATCAGGGAAATACCTTACATTACCTCGATACACGTTTAACTTTTCTCCTGGTATTCACGAAATGTTCTTCCTTACTGTAAACATTTCAAGATTCTAGGCCTAGGCAGGGCATCTGTAGATGGTCTCTAGGGGGTGGGAATTTTATGAGCCCTTCCAATCTCAACTTCATGCAAATACTCTTGATCTGGAAATATAGTACTCAAGAGAGTCTTATTAAAGGCCACCCTATCTCCTTTTTCTATTCCTTCTTTTATACCCACAATGCGGATATATTCCACCTAGACCTATTTTCCAAGTCACAGAATCCTTCAATTGAGCAACATCATTTCCTAACATAAAGGCTTGTTCCTTCACATTAGAAATCCATTGTTCAACTTTTTTTTTTTTTTTNCATAAAGGCTTGTTCCTTCACATTAGAAATCCATTGTTCAACTTTTTTTTTTTTTTTAAATATATTTTTATTTTATAATAACAATAAACACAATTATCTATTGAGCAAATTAGGACCTTTTTGGGTAACTACCCTTACAGTTGCGGTCCTACATCCAGTCAATACAAGTGACATAACAATCTTTTTATATTTCTGACAAGCATAGAAACATCTGAGTCGCATTGGCATTAGAGTGTTGCTGTATTATAGTCCAAATGTTGCTCCAGACGGCATAGAAACCTTCCAGCTCCTGATGTAAATCCGCCTGTATTCTTTCCATCGTAAGTTAAAGGATGGTTTAGATTTAGAAGAAATCCGTTGTTCAACTTACCCCAAACATTGAGACAAAAGTTCCAGCCTCCTATTCCCTTCTTCCACAGCCTGTTTGACCTTAGTGCACTCTGAAAGTATCCTGTCATGATCACTGGCGTCTCTTTTCACTGACCTGATTTCTTCTAAAATCAAAGCTAAAGTGTCAGATGTTCTTTAATTGTTCGGGTTCAACATGCCTCTCAAACAATTAATCTGGGAAGGCATTAGGTTCCTGCTTCTTTGGTTCTTCCATTAACTCTTTCATATGCTTACGCAGACAAAAACGTGTTATAGGACTTGTTCCATATTTTTCTTTGCTCCTTTCATAGGCCCTTTACACACAGACACTCTAACACCGATAAAAATGGGTGTTACATTTTATTATACATGTTGCAGAGAGCCCATAGAGCACACCTGCAGCCCTGCAACATGTATAATAAAATGTAACACCCATTTTATTGATGTCAGTGTCTGTGTGAAAAGGGCCATACATGATAAGGAACAGACAATAGAGAATACAAAGGGTAACAAATGTAGTAGCTATTATAATGATCCTTCAATCAGGTTTAGGCAAAAACAAAAAAATTACATAACTTGAAGAAGGGATTGGTGCCAAAAAACCCAAAAAAACCTAGTCCTCCATCACCATCTAAAAAAACTTTATCCACAGAATATCAAGGGGAAATAACTCCATCCCTTCAGGTTATAAAAGAGGACCACATGAATTGGAACCCACCTGAGTTTTTCCAGCGCTTGTCAATCACAAAAATAACACAAATTAAGAGCAAAAGAAATGCTATTGACTTGTGTCTCTGTCTGGTGTATCAGCATAGTGCTGGGAATATACCTTATCTTCACTCTATCAGCTTAGGACCCTCCTCCTCAGCCGTTCGAAGGGCCACTTTCATAGTACTCAACCACAGCTCTTTGAGATCAAAGTGAGCTTGACTGGATTCATTTATTAAAGCAATAGATGTGGAACATGATTTGGGAAAGTAAAAAAAAAGGTCAAAGTAAATAAAATAAGTTTCCCCTTCTGCTCTTATGCTAGAGCCGGCCCCCTCAGCTGAAGTGCAAAGTGATGCACATAGGAAAAAATAACCCAAATTATATATATACACAACGTTGGATTCTAAATTAGGAGTTACCACTCAGGAACAGGATCTTGGAGTTATTGTGGACAATACATTGAAATTGTCAGCTCAGCGCGTGGCGACAGTTAAAAAAGCAAGCAGAATGTTAGGAATCATTTGGAAAGAGATAGAGAATAAAACTGATATCATAATGCCTCTATATAGATCTAGGTTATGACTACACTTGAAGTATTGTGTGTAGTTCTGGTCGCCCCATCTCAAAAAAGAGATCGTAGAGCTAGAAAAGATACAGAGAAGGGCAACAAAAGTGATCAAGGGTATGGAACGGCTCCCATATGAAGCAAGGCTTGATAGGTTAGGGCTCTTCAGCTTGGAGAAGAGATGACTGAGAGGGGATATGATAAAAATTTATAAAATCATGAGTGGTGTGAAACATGTAAATAGGGAGCGGTTATTTGCCCTCTCTAAGAGTACTAGAACAAGGGGACACGCTATGAAATTAACTCACAGGAGATTTAAAACAAATAAGAGAAAGTATTTTTTCACTCAGTGCATAATTAACATGTCGAACGTACTGTCAGAGTAAGTGGTCACAGTTGTTAGTGTAGCTAGTTTTAAAAGGGGATTGGATAAATTCTTGGGAGGATAGGTCCTTTAATGGCTCTCAGCCAAGGAGGTTTTGGGGACGTAACAGTAACAGAGTGCAACCTGAGAGGACTGCTGGCCCTTTAAGAGAGCTGTTCCTGAGAGACAGGAAGAGGAAGTAGCTGGGCGTGGCTACCCAGCTTTATAAGAGAGTTGGGGCAGCCAAGCCTCAGTCTGATCTTGGACTCAAAATGAGCTCTGCTGTGGCTGTCTGGAAAGGAAGCCCTGAAGGGACTGCCTGTGGGCTTGGATCCTGAGAAAAGAGAAGCTGTCTGAAAGCTGAAGACTGCCCAGAGCTGCTCCTACTTGGAAGGAGATTTGAAGACCAGCCTGGAGAACTGGGTAAAGACTGTTTACTAAAAGCCAGTCAGTAGACTGTGACCTAACTAGGCTTGGGGCTAGATAGCCAAGGGGCTGGAGGGGTTACATGTCTGGCATAAATAGCTTTATTCTGGAGAACTGTGATTAAATAAACTGTTAACTGCCAATTTCCTGCATGACTGAGTACTTTGGGGGCTCTGATCCTGATGCAACTCACCACCTGACACTGCCAAGCTGTTACAGTAACTCTTGCTTTTGGGGGCTGGAACAACAGGGAATGGATTGCCCATTGTGGCCTGTCGGGTACATTTCCCATGAGAAAGAGACTGGCCACTGTTGGAGACAGGATACTGGGCTTGATGGACTATTGGTCTGACCCAGTATGGCACTACATAAGTTCTTATGAGTTGAGAAGGATGGGCAAGTGGTGAGAATGTGCAGAGCTCTCTCAAAGAACTAAGTTACCAGTAAATAACTTTTATTTCTTTTTTGTGACTCTCACTTATGGGAGAGTAATAAGCAGTTAAGATGTACCAGTGGCGGGCACAAGGTAGAAAGTTGTAAAGAGAAGAATGATGACAGGATTGCTCTCCCAAATGCACCATCTCTATGGGTTGCCAGGTGCAGGCAGTAGTGTTTCACAAATGTGTGGACCAAGGACCAAGTCATTGCTCTGTATATTTGTTCAACAGGAATGCTTTGAAAGTTGGCAGTAGTCGTGGCTACAGCTCTCCTAGAATGCTCCTCCAGGTAGCAATTCTTTTCCTATTGAGGAATACGAAGTATGGATGCGTTTGAGTATCCACTTTGATAGCTTCTGGGAGGAGACTGCAACTCCAATTCATCAGCCCCTATAGGTAATAAAAAGTGAGTCTGATGTTCTTATTGGCTTGGTTTGATTGATGTAAAAAGACAGGATAATCTTATGTCAAGGGTGTGTAGCGACGCTTCCGCCAGCAAGGTATGAGGCCTTGGGAAGAAGATTTGCAATGATATTGTTTGATTAAGGTGGAAAGGAGAGATGTTTTTTGGGAGGAAGGTAGAGTTTGTCTGAAGGTCAACATTATCCTTATGAAAGGAGAAGTAAGCTGGGGAGGCCCTTAGTGCTTCTATTTCTGGCCAATGTAATGCCTAGCATGTGACCTACCTTCATAGATAGATGTGCCATCAAACAGGTCAAATGGCAGTCTCAGTAGGGAGGTGAGTACCAAGTTTAGGTTACATTGTGGCATGGATGAGGATATCTGAGGAAAGATGTCGAGTAGTCCTTTCTAGAAAGTCCTTACCGTAGGATGAGAGAATAGTTGCTTTCCCTGTATTGGATAGAAGTGTACCGAGCACTGCCAAGTGGACCTTCAATGAGGCGAGGGAGATAACAACTTCCTTCGCCTGCAGGGATTGGGTAAGTATCAAGTGTATTGTTAGAGAGGAACGGGGAATATTATTCTCGGTGCTCCATATGACAAATCTTTTCCACTTCAAGGCTTATGATGACCTGGTTGCAGGCTCCCTGGCCTTCTGTAGGACATAGGCCATTTCCGCAGAGCAATCAGGTTCTATGGGACAATCAGTCATGCTGATAGGTGTAGTGACTCCAAGTCGTGATACAGAACCTTTCAGTTATGTTGAAAAAGTAGGTCTCTGCAGAAAGGAAGTGTGATGGTCTGGCATATCATCTGCTGGAGCATTGTGAAACACGGCTGTCTCCGCCACTCCGGAGCTACTAGGATCATGTGGGCCTTGTCTCTCTGTGTTTTGTACACCCTGTTATGTATTGGGATAACTTTATGATGTATTTTTAATACTTGTTATTGGCAAAACGGTTGTTTCAAAACTTCTTTTATGTGATTTGGGAATGTTGACTCAGAGTGATTTCTTAGCACAGACTTCCCAGCACAGGGTTTATAGTTACTCCTAAACCTATGTGGCTCAGGATGGTCATGTAGCCAAAGGAGATATTCTTTGTAGACAGAATTTGTTGATTAAAACTGATGTTGATCAGCAGAAGCAAGAAGTTGGTAAATAAATCAGTCATTCTATTGTCAGCCTAAAACCAACAAAAACTGGAGCTTTTCTCCTCAGCTCTGGCTCAAGATACTCTTTAACTTAACCAGCATGTGAAAGGTGCTTGGTCCCCTAGATGTTTGTGCTTAAAAGATGGCTCTCTAGCAAGGGAAATTCAAAAAGCTCTCTGGATCTCTGAAGGCCTTCTCATACAGGCAGGCTGGGACTGGAATCTGGTATATATGAAACTGAGCCAGAAATGAAAGCATATATTTTAAGGTTTTGACTTAGACTAACAACTTAAGCTATGAATGTTGTTTAATGAATGTCTTTTGTATCATACTGTTCAATTTGTAACTGACCTTATTCTCTTTTTGAACCATTTGATGCTGCTTTTTAAATTCAAGTATTTATATGCTTTTTAATATATTATTTTGTCTCGTGTTCCTCCTTATAAAAATATTGTAATTACTTTACTTACTAGGAAGGTCTTACCCACATAGTAAGGTGTAATCTCAGTGAAACCATATTAGGAGAACCAGAGGTTGTGGAAGCCACGCCTTGTCTGGTTTTCTGAGATCAGTTACAGGGGGTGTCGGTCACCGAAGCAGGGAATGTCCTGGGAGCTGTTCGAGCCACCTTTTGTGAACTTGACTCGTGCCCGTCCTGGCTGTTGGGGCCTTTGCTGGCGGGTGTGGTCAACGCCTCCCTTCGGGAGGGCAGGATGCAGAGCTGCCTGAAGGAGACAGTGGTGCAGCCCCTGCTCAAAATACCATCGCTTGACGTTGACTCCCTTGCCAGTTATCAGCCCGTCTCTAACATTCCCCATTTAGGGAAGGTTATTGAACGGGTGGTGGCTAAGCAGCTGCATCGGTTTTCTGGATCCTTCACAGTCTGTTTTTGTCCGGGTTATGGCACTGAAATGCTTGTGGCTTTGGTCAACGACCTACGCCAGGAACTGGAGCAGGGTCGATTGACCATGTTGATTTTGTTAGAGCTGTCTGCTGCATTTGATACTGTTGACCATGAGATGTTGGTAGCCCGCTTGTGGGACCAGGCCAGGGTGGGTGGGATCATTCTTGAATGGTTCTGCTCTTTCCTGGCCAGGAGAACTCAGTGAGTGATGCTCAGAGACTGCTTGTCAGTTTCCCGTGACCCCACGCGCGGAGTCCTGCAAGGTTCTATTCTGACCCCTCTCCTGTTCAACATGTATATGCAGCCACTGGGCGAGGCATGAGGCATTATGGGGTGCGGTGCCATCCGTATGCTGATGACACCCAGCTCTACCTCTCTTTTTCATCCGACCCAGACCCAGCGGTCTCAGTGCTTGTCTGGTGGCTGTGGGGGACTGGATGAGGGCAAGCCAACTGAAGCTGAATCCTGACAAGGATGCTAGTAGGTAAAGCGGTGGGTGTGGTGTCCCCCCTCATTGATGGGGTTCGCCCCCCACTGGTTTCCCAGGTTCGGAGTCTGGGAGTGCTCCTTGACCCACAGCTCTGCCTGGATGTTCAGGTGGGGGCTGTGGTGAGAGGTGCATTTCGCCAATTACATCTGGTGCATCGACTTTGGCCGTACCTGGCCACCATCATCCATGCTTTCATTACCTTGAGACTAGACTATTGCAACGCAGTCTACATGGGGCTACCGTTGGTGATGGTTCGGAGACTGCAGCTGGCGCATAATGCGGTGGCCTGCCTTCTTACAGGGACAGGCCTCTGTGAGCACATTACACCAGTGCTTTGTGCTCTGTACTGGCTGCCTATAGTCTTCCAGGTCCGATTCAAGGTGTTTGTTCTTACCTATAAAGCCCTTAATGGCCTCGGCCCCACCTATCTGCGAGACCACCTCACCCTCTGTGTCCTGGATCGGCTCCTGCAGTCTGCCAGGAGTGCCCTTCTTGATGTCCTCCGGGTTGCCCATGGGGTGACTATGGAGAGGGTGTTCTCAGTGGCCACACCTAGGCTGTGGAACTCTCTTCTGGCAGAGGCCTGGGTGGCCCCAGACCTTGCCTCCTCTTTTTGGTCGTTATTGTAAGACTTGGCCGTCCCATCGGGCCTTCGTCAAGGGTGATGGGAGGGTAGCGTAGGAGGGGTTTCTGTTTTGATTCTGTGGCACCCCCTTTTGATATTTTGCTTGATTATTTAGTGATTATTTATTTACTTTTATAGTTTTGTATGTTTTAAAAATATTTTATACTTGTAAGCCACCTCGAGCTACTATTGTCAGCCTTGGGGGTCGGGGCAGCGGCTTGCGGTCCAGGAGGGTTCAGTCGCCTCTCCATGCCCCTGTCTCAGAACCGGCACCTGGGCTCGCGGTGGAGGACGCGCCGCTGCAGTGTCCGGTTGCTGAGGCAACTGGCTCCGATGCGGGTGGTGTTGCGCTGCCGCTTGTGACGCTGCAGGGGGCGGGGCCACAACCACCGCTGTCCTCCGCGCAGCTCACAGCACACCAGGGGGCGTGTACTACACTTGATAAGCCAGCGCAGGGAGCTCCCTGATGCCGGTAACCAGAGTGAGAAACTGCCCACTGAAGCTAAGTGTATTGAGTCATTTATGGTTGTTGTGGGATGTGTGTGGTTTGGGGTGGCGCTTGTGCATACTTAGGGGTGGTGTGCTGAACGTTTGTCTCCCTGTACCTTCCCCTTCCTTGGTGTGTCTGGTGACTGCTCGTGTGTGGGTGTGGGAAAGAATGCCTGCATGCTAGCCCCTTTCCCTTCCTGGTTCCCTTTCCCAATCCCAGGTTTGTGCAGCTTCTTCCCCAGCCTGACCCTGGGCCCTTCCCCTTGTGCCCTTACAACCTTTCCCACTATTGGTCCCCTTCCCATACCCCCCTGGTGTGAGTGCTTGAGTGTGGACCTGTGGCAAGCTGGGCCCTGCCGGGGCTTGTGCTCATGCTCTGTGCCTTATGATGATAGGGGTCCTGTCTCTGAGAGACATAGTGGGCCACACTTCTATCCTGACGGGCACTGTTCCCCTCCACATTGGTGTCAGAGCGTCCTTGTGAACGTAGGGTGCATGTGGGGTTGTGTGTGTGCTGATCCCTACTCCCCACTGACAACTAATATGTTAAAAATATTGTAATTACATTTTTAAAAATTCACACATTGGAAATAGCTACCCTATATTCAGGCCAGACTGTTTGGTCTGGACCACTAAATACTTTTCTGTCTAGGGAAACTGAGGCACTTTGTGACAACCCACCCTCTGGATGAGTGTATTGGTGGGAATACGTATAGGAACTTCTTGTTCCGTGGGACCAGGAAGGCTGGGACCAGGAAGACCAGGACAATGAGGCTGTCGTGTCCTGCTCTGCTGCAGAAGGTAGGTAAAGTACCTGGAGTAGAAGCCCTGTTCCACGGTGTCTGGGTCAACTTCTTCTATCACTACCTTAGATAGAAGGACCTCCTGTGTGTGTGTGTGTGTGTGTGTGTGTGTGAGAGAGACACAAGACCAAGGTGATGGTGGTTGGCCAATCATGTGACTAGGCCTGAAAAGAGCAATCACAGCAAATGCTGTTTCTGTTGTAAACAAATCATTCACCTTAACCCATGCAATGAGAAAACTTACCAGTTTTTCGCTAGTTGCTATTTGGGAATCACAATTGGTTGGTATTTCCAGTAGTTGTTTGGTAGTGTGCAGAAATAACAGTTCTGCACAATCTATCAGTGTGCTGCCCTTCTGAAGAATGAACTAAACTGCTAACACTATGGTTTATATACTGGCTAAGTGATGGAAATGACAGGTGCCGATCTTGACAATAGCAGAAATGTGGAATCAATGAATAGTGAGGAAATACCAATGAACAGTCGCAAGTGCTCCTGAAATGTAGGTATTTCTGGATTGTACAGGAACACTTGCTTTCACCTCAGCCTACTTGTGACCTGGAGGACATAGGGAACCCTGTTACTGATTTGATAGGGATCCACCCTCCCTTTGTCACTGGTTCACAGCCTTAGTGCTCTTGGATCCATTGCTGTGTCTGGATTCAAGTTCAAGTTCAAGTTTATTGACTGCTCTGACTTTTGTCCTGGCCCACAGAAATAAATGACAGAAAATCAAGTAACAATATAAACAACAAAAAATAAATACAAGAACAATAGAAACATAGGGGTAAACAGGTTAGGATATGGGTACTTTTTCCAAAGTACCTCAGCCTTATAAGCAAACAAGGCCAGTTGGCTTACAACATATGGGTCATCATTCTGTAAGAACCAGATCAACTTCTCTTGAGCACTCAAATAAGAAACACTTCCAGAGGGGATGGAGCAGTGATTTCCTAAGATAAAAAAAATAATTGCACTCCATAACATAATGTATTATTGTCTCTGTGGGAAATTGCCACTTGCCTGGACGAGGACACTTGCCTGAAACTGTGAGTCAGGCTTAAAAGAGGTCTAGGCCTCTAAACCAGCACATGATTTAGAAGTAGGGGGGAGGGTTCCCTGTGGCTGCCCCTGGTGGCAGCGGGGGGAGCACTAGGAGGGTTATTGGGGGGGAAGGGGGTGGACTCGGCCCCTGTGAGAGAGGGAAGTCGAAGGGTGAGGAGGGGGGTATGGCTCCTATCGGCCCCTGGTGGCAGCAGGAAGGTCGAGGGAGTGGAGAGGAGGTTTGGGAAGGGTAGGGGGGATGGGAGAAGGCTACTGGGCGAGCAGCCAGGTTTTGGGGGCCAGGATCAGGTGGATGGAGGGGAGGGCGTGGCTATTGGGGTGGTCCTGGGGCGGGGACGGTATGGTCCATCGGGTAGGATGGCGCGCGCCCCTAGGGGACTGAGGTACCTGAGGGAGGTGCAGGTCACCATCCCCTCGCTGAGGGAGAGGGAGGAGCCGGGTCCAAGGTAACCAAGCCAAGTACGTGCACTTGAGACCTCGCATCTTCATGAATGTTAGACCCCTTGTCTCTCCCTCTGTTCCCCTTCCTATGTCTCTCCCCCAGCTCCTGTCGCTCAGATTGTAAGCCCTAGGGGCAGGGACCGTGTCTATTTTATTACTTTGTAAAGTGCCATGTACACTGCTGGCGCTATATAAATGTTTGTTAATAATAATAATAACAAGGTTCACATGTGGGGGGCTGCTATTGTTAAATGCGAGGTCCATTGTGAACAAGGCCCCAATTATCCAGGATTTAATCTCGGATGGGGCTGTGGACCTCGCATGTATAACGGAGACCTGGCTGGACGAGTTGGCCGGTCCAACCTTGGCCGATCTCGTTCCGGCCGGGTATGCCATACAGCATCAGCCCCGCACGGATGGCTGGGGAGGTGGTGTAGCTATTACTTTTAGAGAGGAGTGGCCTGTTAGGAGGTTTCCAGTCCAGGAGATTGTGGGTATTGAGCCACATTGAACAAGATAGGGAATAGAATGGAATCCTGCGGAATTCCACACGTGAGGGCACAGGGAGAAGATGAAAACTCCCCCAGCACCACACGCTGGGTTCTCCCAGCCAGGAAAGAGTGGAAACATTCAAGAACACTCCCGCTAATCCCTGCCTGGTCCCACAGCCGAGTCACCAACAACTCATGATCAACAGTATCAAATGCAGCTGAGAGATCTAACAGGATCAACAGGGTCGAACGACCCTGGTCCAACTCATGGGAGAGGTCATCGACCAAGGCCACAAGTGCAGTCTCCATGCCATAACCTGGACAAAAGCCAGACTGCGAGGGATCAAGAAAATTGTTACGGTCCAAATGCCCCTGAAGCTGCAGAGCCACCACCTGTTCAATAACCCTCCCTAAAAATGAAAGGTTAGAGACTGGCTGATAGCTGGCCAGGACGTCAACGTCCAATGATGGTTTCTTGAGCAGGGACTGCACCACTGCCTCCTTGAGGCAGCCCGGCACCCTGCCCTCCCCAAGGGAGGCACTGACCACACCCGCCAGCAAAGGCCTCAACAGCCAGGATGGGCATGAGTCAAGTACACAAAAGGTGGCTCTAACAGCTCCCAGGATATTCCCTGCCTCATTGACGGACACGCCCTGAAACTGATCCCAGAAAATACTTTTCTGGGATCAGACTCTCTTGAGTACTATATTTCCAGATCAAGAGTATTTGCATAAAATTGAGATTAGAAGGTCTCATAAAATTCCCACCCCCTAGAAACCATCTGCAACCGTTGACTATCCCAGCCAGCAACAGCCTTAGTGCGGGGCTAGCCTTAACTAGCCAGGACGGGCATGGAGCTAGTTCACAATAAGTGGCTCAAACAGTCCCAAGAGCATCCCCCGCATCCGAGGGCAACAAAACCTGAAACTCATCCCATAAAACAGAACAAGAAGGGGCTTCTACTGCCTCTGACTCACCCACTGCTAAAAAAGTTGCATCAAAACTGTGGTGAATTTGAGCGATTTTACCCACAAAAAAGTCCACAAACAAATCACCGTGAGCATTTGATGATTCTAATTCCAGGTGGAGGGAGGCCGGACTGACCAGCCCCCTCACCACCTGGAACAGCTCAGCTGGGCGGGACTTAGCAGACGCAATGATGGCAGCAAAGAAAACCTTCTTTGCTGTCCACACTGCAACAGCATAGGTACGTAACCAGACTCTATGCCGCAATCGGTCAACTTCAGCACATGAGTGCACCATCGCTCTAACTGCTGCCCTTCCCGCTTCATTTGCCACAGCTCCTCCGTATGCCACAGAGACCTGCGTTGTCGGTGATTCGGGAGCGGACACCTGGGGGCCACACAGTCGATGGCCTCCACCAACATGGAATTCCATATGGACACGAGGTCATCGAGTGAGTGGCCATCAAGGTCAGAGGAAACATCCCCTAGAGCTGTCTGGAACCTTCCTGGTTCCATAAGCCTTTGGGGGCAAACCAACCTAACTGGTTCCGCACACTCCCGGGGACTGCTATGCACCAGGACACCAGCCTGGAGAAGATAATGATCTGTCTACGACAAGGGCACTGTTGACACCTCCCCCACTAATGAATCCCCCGCCTCTAGGCCTCTATGCAGATAAAATTCAGCTGGTATCCTTTCAGGCCCTGGAGCCTTATTTTCCTTCAGTTTCCCAAATAAAGTCATCAACTGTGGCAAAGATACTAAATAAGTGAGGGGGATAGCATCACCCAAAGATGGAAGATTAGCCTCCCCTGTTAGATGGGCAGCAAAGTGATTGGAGAAATATTCAATCCACGTCAATGTTAGCCTCAAAGCTGATTCTTCGATTCACTGACCTAGATTTTACTAGTCACCAAACGGCTCTACCGTCCTTGGCTAATATGGCAGATTTCAATCTAAGCGACTGAGTTCTTTGAAAGGCCAATTTCTTCTGTTTTAATAAGAGTTTGTAATCTGCTCTAAATGATCTGGATCTCTCCCAGTCCAAAGGCTCATGGTTACATAGCTCTCAAGCAGTAGTAGTAAGAGCTTTCTTACGTTCAGTACGTCCATGGTCAAACCACGGAGTTGAGTTAACCTTACTACGTGCAGGACTTACTGACTGAATCTCGCATCCAGTAAAGCCTTCAGGCTTGATCCTTGCTTCTTGGAATGTTGCAGGACTCAAAGCTGAACTTGGGGAATCCTAGTTTTCTGTCTTTTTTATATAGACATGAGGTTTTTCTTTTCCAGGAGACTTGGCTAGTAGATCCTTTTCACCCCAGAGGATATATTTGTTTATAACCGCTCTGCTGTAAACACCTCGAACTCCCCCCTGCTAAGGTGGTCTTTTGATTTTAGCGGCGAATGATTGCTCACTGCATATTAAATTGCTCGCTGCATATTAAATTTGTTTCCTATTTAACTCTTTTGCCTTATCGATCGAGCTGTACAATTTAGCCAATGAAAGATGGATATTGGTTTATGTCTATGTCCCTCCATCTCATGCTAATTTTTGTTACCTGGATCTCTGGAATGATTTTCAAAGATTCCTGGAAGATTTGAAATTTACTTATCCCCTTCATGGTTTAGTGATAGCTGAGGATTTTAATGCTAAATTGGGAGGAATCTGTTGGGATAACAAGGATTTAAAAGTGACAAATGAAATTTGCGGTATGCCAGACACAGTTGTTGCAGACACTACTTGCAATTCTCATGGCAGGAAACTTTTTGATCTTTCATTACATCTCAATTTGAGGATGTTGAATGGCGCATTTCACAGTCCATCTACTTATTATCATACCTTTATATCCTTGTTGGGCTCTAGTATTATGTCTTTTTAGATCCAGCCTCCTAGCTGATGGCTAGAGAAATTAATATTAGCAACAGACCAGAGAGCAACCACTCTCCACTCTCCTGGGAACTGGGAGTATTTGATGTGATGGATGCTATCCCTTTGGATACAATAAATAATAGTCATACTTACTCAGCTGTTATGCCCCCAGTTAGACGTCAGCTGAAATGGGATGATAGAATGTTGGATAGAATAGATGACTTTCAGAGGTTAGACATGCCAGGAATTAAGGGGTAGCAATACTTAATCATGAGAATGTGGGAGTAAATTGTTTACTGTTAATGGAAAATATATTCTCCTGCTTTCATGGCATGATTCAGCCAGTAAGTCCTGCATGTAGTAAGGTTAACAGAGCTCTGTGGTTTGACCATGAGTGTACTGAATGTAAGAAAGCTGCGTCTGGATTACAGCTGCAGTAGGGGCACATTAACTGGTAATACCTGTGTTTTGGGGCACTACCAGTGGACACCCAGCCCCCCATTGGGTGCCTGGAGTCCAAAAATGCAGGTATTACTGGGGCACCCCAGGACGTCAATTCTAGCACTTGCGGCTTGCTGGGTTGACTCACCTCACAGTTGGGGTGCTGCTCCTCCTCAGCCTGCGTTTTGCTCAGCTGAGCTGGGGACTTCCCGCCTGGCTTTTTCTGATCAGGGAGGGGACAAGGAAGCTTCTTTCCAACTGCCTGCCCCCCATTGGGGCCCCCCATTCCCAGAAGAACCCAAAACAGGGGTGCATATCGGTCTGAAGAGGCCTCCTCGCTCTCCCCCCTTTCTGCCATCCATGCCTTTGTAACCTTGAGGCTAGACTTCTGCCATCCATGCCTTTGTGATTTTGAGGCTAGACTACTGCAGTGTGCTCTACCTGGAGCTGCCCTTGATGACTGTTCAGAAGCTACAGCTGGTGCAGAACCCGGTGGTCCAACTTCTGTCATGGGTGAGTTGCCAGGAGCACACTGCACCGATACTCCAGAGTCTTCACTGGTTACCAATCACCTTCCAGGCAGAGTTGAAAGTACTGTGTTTGACCTATAAAGCCCTAAACAGCTTGGACTCCCAATATCTGAAAGACCGCCTTTCCCCTCGTGTCCCATCGCAGCCTCTGAGGTCAGCCAGGAGTGCCCTCTTGCAGGTACCCTATCCCTGCCAAGTTTCTACAACAAGGGCATTCTCAATAGCTGCCCCACAGCTGTAGAACTCACCTCCCTTGGAGATTCATCTGAGCCTGTGCATTTTGTGAAAGTGGTGCTTTTTTATCTGGCTATGTGTCTGGCAGGCAGAGATAGGGTTGGGCAAAAAAGGTTTGCAGGGTTGGAGTTATGGCTGGTGCCAGAGGTTGGCAAAGTCCTACAGTCTGCCTGAGGTCCACAGGAGCCTGCTGCTGCTGCCTCCCCACTCCTCCTGGCAGCAGGTGAGCCACCCCCCCATTCCTTCCCAGCTACAGCAAAGCAGTCAAGGTGGGCCCCTCAGCCTGCCCGAGTCTCTTTGGCAGTGGCAGCAGCAGGAGAGGAGGGGGGAGGAGGAACTTCCCCCACCCACCTGCAGTTTAAAGACACCTCCTCCCGAGTCCCTATGTGAATGCTGGGGACTGACCCTGGCTGCCATTTTCCTAGCCTGGCATGCTGATGTTGGGAAATGTAGTCCCAACTGGTTTCAGTTTCCTATTCTGGAACTACATTTCTCAGCATGCCAAACTAGGAAAATAGCGTGGCCCCACAACGTGTGCACAGTTAGCACAGCAAGGCCTTTAAACCATCTGATTGCGTGGCAGCGGCGGCAGAGCCAACAGGTGAAGGGGCAGCCACAGGCCTGTCCTGGTGGCAATCGCTGTACAGCAAACTCCTTCTTTCCCACCTTCCCCCTGCCAAGTATGTAAGTTAGTGTGGCTGTGGGATTTGAGCCTGGAGGGGGAGGGACGCATCAAGGGTATGATTAAGCCTCTGAGGAGGTAGGGGGTGGCACAGGGAGCTAACCCCAGAATGAGTACGGGTGGCTCTGGGGTCTCAAGCGCTGGGGGAGGGGACAGTTCTATGGTTTAAGTTCAGGTTGGTGGTAGGGTGACCCTGGGGGGTCTGAGCCCCTATGGGGGTGGCTTTGGGGTCTGAGCTTAGACTGGAAGGAGGAATGACCCAAGGTCTGCCCCTCTGTGTGAGTCAGTAGCAACTCCTCTGGGAGCTAGGACTTGAAGGTGATGGGGACCCCTTTCTTACTGGGGGCTGGAAGATTCAGTCTTCCTTCTCTTTCCCCTGATTAGGAAAGCGTCTCTCCCTGTGAATGCAGGGGTTTGTGCTTCTCCTGCTTTTTCTGCCCACCAGGTCTGGTCATTGGGGTTTTACCTTACACATTGGGGAATAAGTGTGCAGACAGGGAAACTTGGCATTAAACTCAGTTTGGCTGCTGGAAGTCAACTACCTTGTGAGCATATGGCTGCCCTTGACTAGATAAGTTCTTTTCTAATGTGGACAAATCCTTGCTCCAGGTGGATAATTAATTCCTTTGTGGATTTTGGAAGGAGTCATGCTTCCTAACTTAATATTCCTTCTCCTCTTCCCCAACCCATAGGGTGATGCACAGGGATACTTCTGTGTATTAAACAGTGTTCCTATTTTTTTTAAAAAAAACATGTTTTAATGGGAGAGAACGGGCTTCTGGTTCAATTTTTCACTCCCTTTAACTACAACATACAGCCTCAGAGTTCCCAGTGTGACACGTGTGTGTGTGTGTATGTGCATGTGTGTGTGGTGAGTGAGTGAGCCAGGTGGTACACAGCGGAGCTCTGGCTGCACAAAGCTTGCAGGATCGCTCTACAAACATCAGCCAATGAGAACAGCTGAGGACTGAGAGCCTCTGAGCCAAGCAGACAGGATGCTTCCAAAGGCACAGCACTCTCAGGGCAGGGAAAGGAGGCTCTAGGGCAGTGTGCCTGACAGGTGCAAGCCACCACCAAACCTGCTCAAGCACACTGGCTTTAGGGAGCAAGGAAGCTGACTTTTCCTCACTCAGGCAGTGGCCAGAATATGGTCCATGGCCCTGCAGTTATTTTGGAGGGGGATGGGGGTGGGGATTAGCCACCCAGAGTCCTGGACCCACCCCCAGCCTGTCCTTGAGGAATAAAGCCATGACCTTCCCACTGAACCTGGAAGGGTGGGGTGATGCAAGGCTCCCAAGCCATGTCTGTCTGGCCTTGACCCTACAAAATCTGCAAGGCAGTCTTGGGACACTGGGCAGATACTGCTGTGTCCTGCAGTGTCACAGAGGGGTGGCTGGCAGACTGCCCCGGACAGCTACTACTGCAGAGTAGAGAAGAAGAAATTTTATTGTGTAGCCGAAGCTATTACAAACCAAATACCTCTGGCACCCAAAAATAAAACATCATTTCAAAATTGCATTAAAACAGGATAACATAAATACCAGATGTGTAATATACGTTAGATGTCCACTATTTCTGGTGGTATACACACGAGACGCTCACAGCATCTCCTCTTAGTTAAACCCTTTTTGATAGGAGAGGGATGTACGCCTGCGAGCAACCGCGAGGCCAAAACTAGCCACTGAACGAGTCAGTGGAGAGTCTAGTGGGCTAAGGAGCCACCTAAGGATAAACTGGGGACTGTTGGCAACATAAAGGGGAAAACGCCCCACAACTTTTCCCTTAAATCAGTCAAAGCAGGACAGCAGAAAAAAACATGATCAAGAGAATCTGGCTCCAAAAAAATCACAAAAAGGGCAAAACCGATTCTCCCTCGGGACCCCCGTATATCGGCCCTCAAGAAAGACTGGTGAAAAAGCCTCGCATCTAAGGCGGGTAAAGGGTCTTGCTGGGGCATCCAACCAAGAGAATAAATAACTACGGTTGGCCGGGAAGGGGACTGGTACAAAATAGGCTGGGGCAGCTTTCTGAGCTCGTAGCAGAGAATCCTCTGATTGAAAACCTTGGTCTGCCAACCGGAAAACCCCAGCTTGCGGGCTTCTAGTTCCATCAGGGAGTCCCAATCACTTAACAAGCCATAAGACGATGCTAAGGCAAGGAGTGACCGGTCCTGCGTGGGGAACAAAGATATTTTCAACCAATATCTAAGAGAACCACGGAGGGCACATTGCCTTATTGTGCGACTGCCGGATTCTGCTCTTAAAATCACCTGAGGCGTACCCTTCGGGAGACCAAGTATTGTCCGCAGAAAACCATTTTGCATGGCTTCCAGATCATCAGCTAAGGCTAGGCCCCAAACGGGGAATGTGTACAGAATCTGGGCGATTACCTTCATTCTAAACACTCGAAGAGCAGGCAAAACCAGGTTGCCACCAGGGCCAAAAAAGAAGGTAACAATCGCTGCAGAGGTGCGCCTTGCTTGGGCCTTTACAGCCACGAAATGGGCCTTCCAGCTACCACTGCGTGAGCTACTACTGCAGAGATGGCCTTTCTGCATGTTGCCTCTGCCCAAGCATCTCTGAGCTTTTGGTGGTTCTGAAAAATTCATGCAAAACCCTTTGAAAATAGAGTTGTGCAACGTGCTCACACTGAACATCATTACTGTGGGTTTCAATTGTCTGTCTGGGACTTTTAGTGCAAGCGTGTCTCCTCTGACAATTGGATCAGTCACTTGGGAAGAGATCTGCATTGTTTAGGCCAGCCTCTCCCTGCTAGTGTGCACGTTTGTCTGGTTGCTAGCGCACAGAGTCACAGCTGCCTTGGATAGCTGACTCCGGATTGTCATGAGCTGAGCCAGGTGCCTGGGCTTGGCTATGGAGAGGTGGTAAGCCAGTCCATAAGAAGTCAAGAATCTCTGTCTTGCTAGAGTGTTTGAGATGAATGAATGAGTGAGAGTGTGATGAGTATGAGTGAGTGTGACAGAGTGTGTGACAGTGTGTGTGTGCGCGTGTGCCTGCCTGACCCTAGGGAGATTGCTGGGGGGTTGGTTTGCCCTACCCCCTCTGCAAGTTTATGTTTGGGGAGGGGGTGCCAGCTACACACTCTATATTTGTATGTTTGGTGGGGGGAGCTTTGCCTTATTGTGTGGTTTGGGGTGCTCTGCGCACTCTGCATTTTTATGTTTGCGGAGGGGGAAGGAAGCTTTACCTTGCCATGTGGCTTGGGGTGCTGGGTTTTACAGTAACACCAGATAAGCAAATTAGGGGTGGGACTATGCAAATGATATTCTATGCAAATTAGACAAAAAGCACTGACATACTGTTGCCCAGGTGCCCACAAATACCTGGAGCCGGCTCTGGTTGGGGTGGGTGTTTTTAGGTGATTTTTAAAGATGCTTTTATATGTTTTATGTTGTAAGCCACCATGAACCTCAATGGAACAAGTGGGGTATAAATTTAAATGAATAAAACAAACAAAAAACAAATATGGTTTGTCAGGAGGAAACTTTAGTATTTCAACTTTCACTGGGTGTTTTTACACACACATCTCCTGCATGTTTGCTGTTACATCCTGAACTTTCTGTGCGTCTAAATCACTCACCCAGATCTTAAACATCCGGATCTTAAAACTTCTGTGTAGAACTTCGCCCAGAACTTTTTGTATGTAAAAAGCTCTCCTGGTAAACTGCTTTGCTCCAGGCAGCTATAGTCACTTGGTTTCCATGGCAGCCTGTCACATCTACAGCTGTGGCTCCTTTAGGCTGCCTCAGGGCAGAGAGAGAGAGAGAGAGTGTGTGTGTGCATGTGCGTGCGCGTGTGTGTGTGAGAGAAATGCATCCAGGAACTGCCTCAGGGCAGTGTGTGTGCGCAAATTGAATCCGGAACTTACTTGTGGACTTGTAAACCCAGAGGACTGAAACATCTGGAACTTGAATGTGCGGGTAAAAATGCCCGCTGTGCTATTTTGAGCTCCAGTTCTGGGGTAGGGTCAGCAGGAATAAAAAAGTTTCTCCAACCAATAATTGAATAATTTTCCTCCCTTCCCTCCTCTCTGGTAGACACATTAGGCACAGGTTGGATCTTTGAGCTCCATTCAGTTTATCAGAAATTCTCTTTATGTCCTCCTCTGCCTTGGAACCCAAACTATGATTGTTATTTTTCTGTTTTCTAGGCCATTTGCTCTCTCCTCTACATCCACTAGTCTTGGTTGAAATAATGCCATATTAGATTTAAACCTCTTCACTGTAGTAAGAACACTAGCAGCTACTTGATCAGAGAGGTGAGCAAAGCTTTTCTGCATCTCCTTCAGAACAAGCTTCATTGCAGGCTCTCCACACTGTACTGTGTTGTTCAAGCTACTTACAGTTACAACAGAGGTCAGGGGACTCAGGATCAGAAGTGGTAGAGCTCCTTTATAAATCGGCAATCAATCTATTTTTCTTCTGCCAGTCTTCTTTCCACATTTTGCTAATGTCCTTTTCTGTAGAGCCATAAACCAGGATGTCTATATTTTCTCTTTCTGGGCTGAAACGTTTTTGTCCCTCAAGGGAGTCTGAGATTTCAGGATGGGGACGGCGGAGAAGAGAAGAGGCTCTGTCTTTAATTTCTGCACTACCTTTTGCTTTTGTATCATATCCCTTCTCTTCTCTCTAAAAATACTTTAGTGCAGGTCCAGCACAGCATCAAGCAGCCCCTCTTTCCCATTCAGAGCTTGCATCCCTGTAAAATCATTGAGCATCCCAGTACTTGCAGGCTTGCGTTGAAAGAGGGGGTGGGGTGGAAAGAGAACCAGCAACTTGACACCATTGCACTTGACAGTTTTTCTTTGCCTCCTCACACTCAAACTGTCCTGCTATGGAGGAGTTGGGGGAGGGGCTCCTCACATGATATTTTTACATGGCTCTGTCAGGTGGGGGGGGTTCATGGGCATGCCAGTGCCTGGATGGGGCATGCACACGGCTGCACATGCATCCCCACTCACCCACCACTCATCCACACCCACATAGTAACCACCGTTTCCCCCGGTTGCTCCTTGCATGGGGTCGAGTGGGGGGGGAGTGGGGATGCGTGTTAGGCAGGCGTGCACGTACCCCCACTCACCATGGGCACATGCACCGCGTCATTCACATGGGGATCTCCCACCCATGAACACAGAAATCTGCGTGTTCATGGCTGGGAGACACCTGTGTAAAAAGGGCCACATTCTCACAACTGTCTTATTTATACTATCTTAGGTAGGAATTTAGGATGTAAAGCAATATCTATTCTGTCTTGGAAAATAAATCTGCAAATATGGTTCTGAGATTATTATGGCTGCTATTTCACTAACACTTCTTAATGAAGTTATTGCCAACAGGAATACTGTCTTTAAACCCGCACCCCATAACCAGTTCATTTGCGCCCCCCATATAATCAATTCACGCTGCCCCATGGGCACAAATTAAATGGTTATGGGTGGGGGCAGCGTGAATTGATTATATGGGGGTGGGGGTGCAAATGAACTGGTTATGGCGTGGCATGCGGGCACAACCGAACTGGTTATATGTCTCTTTTCATGGCATAATGCTCTTAATAAGCTAGCTGCATTTTGGGTGTCTTGTGTGTGTGATAGCAGCACCTCTGGACTGGTTGCACCATGTGCGTGCACAAGGCACAGGCGGCACCGGCAGCAAGAAGCAACAGATCCTGGAGGCCAGACTGGCTAAGTTCACCCCCTCCTCCAGTAAGGCAGGGGACGCAGTCAGTCTCTCCGTGCTATGCCTCACTGCCTGCTTGGCTGCCCCTGCAGTGGAACCACTCCTGGGGAGTGCTTCTCCATGGTTGCTCGGAGTGGTGGAGAATGGGAATCCTTCCTGTCCAGAGGAAGTAAGTTTTATGTAAATGTATACATTTGCATAATTAGGTGGGGCCTAATTATGCAAATTAGGCCCTGCACCAAGACTTCGCACATGGCCCTGGCCGGGGGTGAGGTGGGGGGTGGTTAAAAAATCTAGAAGCTGCTGATTTCAGGAGTTGGAGCAGAACCACAGATCTATGCTGCAGCCATCTTGGGGTCACATGACCTTTCTGCTATTCAACATTTTTATTAATGGCTTGGATGGAGGAATAGAGAGTATGTATTGGTGAAATTAGGTGGGGTGGCTGGGATGATGTTGGTGTTTTAGGGGATTTGAATGTATTTTATATTTTTAATGTTAGCCACCCCGATTCTACAGAGAAGGGCAGGGTAAAAATGTAAAAAATAATAAATAAAAATAAATTTGCTGATGACACAAAATAAGGAGGGACTGCTAACAATGGAGGATAAGATAAAAATTCAAAATGATCTTACCAAGTTGGAGAACTGGGTTATAAGCAATAAAATTAAATTCTATACGGACAAATGTAAGGTTATACACATAGGGCAACTAAACCAAATATAGGAATACAAAATGGGTGAGATTGTGAGCTCTCGGGCAGGGACCGTGGGTATCTTGTTCTCTGTAAAGTGCCAGGTACATCGCTGGCGCTATATAAATGTTTATAATAATAATAATAATAATAATAATAAATTAATAATAAATAACAAGAACAACAACAACTGGATTGGTAGTAGCATGGCAGAGAAAAATCTAGATTTTTCTAGATTCTAGCCTCTCCTCTTCTCTCTCCACTTGCTCCCCATTCCTGAACGTATCCTGTTTAAACTCCTGGTTCTCACATTCAAAACACTCCACAACCAAGCTCCCCCTTACCTCTTGGACCTAAACTCCCTACACACTCCTGCATGTGCTCTCCGCTCTTCCTCTGTCCCCTCCCTCACTCTCCCTCATTTCTCCTGCTCACCTAACCGCCTTCGTCCCTTCTCTCTCGCTGCCCCCCCTGCCTGGAACTCCCTCCCTACCCACATCCGCCTTGGCCCCTCCCTCCGCTCCTTCAAATCCCTCCTCAAGACCCACTTTTTCCTCGCCGCTTTTCCCAATGCCTACTAGTCGTTTCCAATATACTTACTGTCTGCCCTCCTCTGCAGACTGCTGCAACCAACCTGATTGTAACCAAGCCAAGCACGCGCACCTGAAACTTAGCATTTACTTGAATGTTGTTTGTCTTCTCCCCTGTCTCTCCCACTGTCCCCTCTCCCTGTCTCCCCCCTCCTTGTCTTTTAGATTGTAAGCCACAGGCAGGCAGGGACCGCATCTATTTCCATGTTTCTGTACAGCACCAAGTACATGACTGGCGCTATATAAATGTTTATAATTTATAATAATATAGTTCTGGCTGGCCAACTGAACATGAGTCAGCAATGTGATGCTGTTGCATAGGAGGCTAGTGACATCATAGGCTACATCAATAGAAGCATTGTATGCAAGACACAGGAAGTCACTGTGCCACACTACTCCGTTCTGGTTAGATCCCAGCTAGAGTACTGCATTCATTCTTGGGCACCTGATTGTAAGAACGACATTTAAAATTTGGAGAGGATGCAGAGGAGAGCAACAAAGATGATAAAGGGTTTGGAACACAATCATATGAGGAGAGACTGAAGGATTTGAGTATGTTCATCTTGGAGAAAAGATGACTGGGGGGGGGACGAGGACATAACAGTCTACAAATATTTGAAAGGCTGCCATCAAGAAGATGGAAAACAATTCTCTTTTCCTATGGACAGTAGGATAAGAAGGTACAAGTTGCAGCAAGGGAGATTTAGATCAAACATCAGGTAAATATTCCTGACAGCAAGGGCAGTCAGTCAGTGAAACGGGCTACCCCAGGAGGCTGTAGATTTTTCTATCATTGGAGGTTTTAAAGAAGAGTCTTAAAGAGCATAAAGCTGGGATGATCTAGGTATGGTCAATCCTGAACCAAGCAGAGGCCTGGACTTGATGACCCCTTGGGGTCCCTTCTAGCTCTTTGATTCTGTCAGTAAAAAGGGAATACTGAGCCGCCCTTCCTGCCTCCCAGGGTATATTGTGAGAATTAACAAGATGATTGTGAAAGTGCTTTGCATATTTAAAACACCACAAGCAATAAATATTTCTACTAAGTAAGTAGGATAGGGGTGGGTGTGAAAAGCTGTACTTAGAGACTTTAAATGTACATTCTAGCTCATTCACTACCCATATGTGTAGACAGAAGGTGTTGGGACTCCTTTCCAGAAGGAAGCAATTTTTAAATCTCTGTCTAAAATGCGGCTTTATTACGGGAGATCATACCTTATCCTACACTCACTAACCACTGTCAGTTTCTCTCCATAATGGAAGAGGTGATGGGGACACAAATATTTAAATGATACACAATGCCCATATAAGTCCAGGGAAATGACATACTTGCAGAAAGTTACTTTTCCTCATCTCCGTTAGGGTGATTTTTCCAGACCAGGATCGATTGACAGTGTAGAATATTCTCTGAATAACCTACAAACCAAATAAATTTATAATTTTAGAGTCTTCGTTCACTACTTAAAAACATATCAGTTGTTAAATCAGAAGGGGGTTCATTCCTTTAACTAGCACTACTAGGGAATTTTTTATTGTTTGGTCCCTGTTTTCCTTAATTCACATGCCTCCCTCTTACATTTATGCTCTCCATTTGTAATTTGCAAATATTCCCCACCCCTATTTTTCCTGACCTCCTTGTCTGTCCCTCAGCATTATTTGTGATGCCAGCAGGAGAAGACGAGGTCAGAAAAAATAGGGGTGGGGAATATTTGCAAATTACAAATGGACAGCATAAAGGTAAGAGGGAGGCATGCTTATCTCAAACTCAACAATGTGAATTAAGAAAAACAGGGACCAACCAATAAAAAATTGCCTAGTCGTGAATCCTTCCCTCTGGAGAGCAGGTTCTGGGAAGGATTCTGGGAAATGCTGAGCACCCAGGGCTCCTGGGTGCAGAGGAACTGTAGTAGCCAGGCCCCTTAAATTGTGACCTGCTGCGGAGTAATTCAATAGAAGCATTGTTTTGGGTGCAGTAGATTTTCATAAAGTAATGGATGTTGCTTTTTTGGTAACCTCATTGAAAGCATCAAAGCAACAAGATATCCAGATTTGCATCAGGTGAATGATTTATGGAAAATATATACAAAAATTAATAGAAGCTAGAAGCAAGCTAAATCTGCTACGAAGAGAAAAAGCTCAATAAGCAGATACACAACAGCCTTATTGTGAGACGGGAACAAAAGCAAAAGAGCTAACAAACTAAATGACTTAAAGGGAAAATAATAGAATATCCTAGTCTAGAGACCTCATCAATAAACTGGCAGTGTATGCAAAAGGTGTACAAAGCATTCAACAACTTCTTTTGAAAAAACCTTTGTACCATTTAATCCCTTGCCTTAATAATTAAAAAAAGGAAAGAAAAAACACACAAACCCCCCTTTGTTTCAAGGCACAACATTCCAAATACAAATCAAGGTGCTGTTTGTTTGTTTTTTACCTAGAAAGCCCTATAGTTTGGGCCCAACTTATATTAGCAACTGCCTTCTCCCCTCTGTCCATCGTAGTATCTCTTGTAAGCTGGAAGCAGCCTTTTGACCGTGCCCTCCATAAATTTAGTACATAGTGGCGTTTCGCGGTGGCTACTCCCTAGTTTTTCAATTCCCTTTCTTCTGAGGTCTGCCAAAGCTCAAACTTGTGTGTCTTCCAGAAAGAGCGTAAAATATTTCTTTTTAAGTGGGCTTTTAGTAGCTGGGGATGGGTTAGAGATTGTTAATTGGTTTTCTTGGTGATCATAACTGTACGTATTTGATTTTATTGCAGCCTGTTCTGAGCCTGTGATCTTAGGACAGGGCAGGATAACAATTCAGATAAATATAAAAAAGAAATTGCACTACATGGCACATATCCTACGCAGAGGTTCATGAGTCAGCCTACCGTAGTAATGTAGCGGGAATGGAATTCTGGAGCGTCCTTCAGGAAGGTCAGGCCTGGATGCGTTTCCACCAGATCCTGAAAGAAAAACTCAAGTGAAACTAAAGCAAAGATTTTATTCTTTAGTTTAAGCCTCAATCCACTTACCACTAACTCAGGAGCAGTCTCACTAAAGCCCACAGGGACTATACTGGAATAAGTGGTTGGTGACTTGCAGCTTGTCATGGAGTCTGGTTAGGCAGGGTTATGAGGGTCAGGTTCGGGGATCACAGGGGAACTGCACAGATGGGCCAGCCCAACATGGGTTCACCACAACAGCCAGTGCAGATAGCCTCGGAGACATTTATAGGTACCCAGATGATGATACGAGTGTAGCAAGATGCCCCCACAGGATGTTACACTGGCTATGTAGCAAAGCCATGGTCAGAACTCATCACAGGGGGCTTCTTTGCTGTAATAAGAGACACAGGTCCCGCTATATACATCCTCCAGGCAAGAAAGTGAAATAGAACTGGAGAACGGAAGGAAGGCCAGTGTGACAGGGGTAACAGAGTAACGAGAGGCGGGTCAAGCAACCGCTATGTGGAGCAATATGGGGAAATACAACGGAGGCTTAACAGGGAACAGGCACTCCATAGAGAGAAAGGGAGCAACTGGTGGGAGATGAGCAGGGGGAATGAAGAAAGGTTAAAACAAACATAGAAGGGTTGAGAAATAATTGGAGGTCCTAAGGACTACACAAGATATAATTGGAGCAAGAGGGGAACTAAGACTAGAAGCAGGTGAGTATGGAGCTAAGAAGAGAGACCAGGCAGGCACTAAGCAGAAACGTCAGTGAACAGAGAAGCAGACAGGGAACTGGCTGAAACAAGGTATTAAGCACAGAAAGACTATAAGGAACAAGGGAAGGGATGTAGTACCACACAAGGAATCAAGACTACGAGAGGTAAGGAAAGAGAACTAGCTGCTCAGCAAAGCAAGGAAATGACTAAGATCCTACAAGGAAACAATGAATGGACTTATACAGGGTGAGGGATACCAGGCACAAGACCAGGCATACTGCAAGACTAGGACTGTGAGGGAGAAGAGGGAAATCACTAGGGGTGGGATACGGAGCCTTTTTTCGGTTTCGTTCCTCCCCCTCGCCCCCCAATCCTTGTTTTTAGGTTTTGGTTTCTGTTTTGGGTCCTCTATCTTTCCCCATTGAAATCACTGGGAAATCTGTTATTGACTTCAATGGGAAGGGAAACCCAACCAATGAACCAAAAAAACCCAGGGGTCTGGGACGGGTGGTGGTGGTGGTGTCTAACCTCCCCCATCCTCATTCCACAGGGTCCACTACTGGCCTTGGAGGGTGGGGATCTCCATCTCCTGTCCCACTGGGGCTCTGCCAGCTGGCAGCATGTACTTACCACTCCGCAGGCCTCAGAAGTAAGAGAGGAGGAGCCACCGTCTCCACTGCTGATGGGGTAAGCTCTGCTGCACTGGAGCTAGCGCAGCTGTGTTAGGCCTGCTGCATCCCAGCAGGCCTTCTTCCCAGAGCACACTGCTGAAGCTTCCCTGATGGGAGGTTGGGAGGTGGCATGGCCCATCCTCCCGGCAGCGGAACTCTGGCAGCGTGCCCTGGGAAGAAGGTCTGCTGGAGCCCAGTAGACCTCTCACAGCAAAGCCGACTCTGGCACGTCCCGGTCTTCCAGTAGTGGAGCTCTGTCAGGGAGCACTGACAGCATGCACTGGGAAGAAGGCCTTCTTGGCCCCCAAAACCTTTCCAAGGTCTGGAGCTCTGCTGCCGGGAGGCCATGCCATGCCACATGGAACTAGCCTGGCCCAGCCTTCCAGGAGCAGAGCTTCGGCAGCATGCCCTGGGACGAAGGCCTGCGAGAGCCCGGCACGCCTCCCACAGCCGTGTTGTGTCTGGCACAGCCATTCGGCTGCAGAGGTTGTCCCACCGGCAGCAGAGATGGCGGCTCCTCACCTCCATCCTCCAAGGCTCGTGGACCAGTAATTACATGCCAGCCAGCAGGGCTCCAGGGTGGTGGAGGTAAAGATGAGCCCCAGGGGTGCAAGTGAAGATGCAGTTCCCCACCCTCAGAGACTGGTAGTGGGCCCCAGGGAATGGAGATGGGCTTCACAGGAGGCTTGCCAATTAACAAACACTTCCACACCCACAGCTATTTTACTAAATAGCCATTTGTTTGAAATGCAGATATCCACCTTCACTTGTGTGTTTAATGAGCCTTACCCAATCCCCCCCTTCATTTGAATTTGAATTATCCACTTGCTGGTATGTGCAGGTCCTGATCTGATGCTCAACTGGTGTCACTGGACTGCTTCCAGGGTTGTCTGATTCATAGTGCAACCACAGGAGAATCTGGGGCACAGTCTCCAGCACAGCAGCATATTACACCCACTGTACAAGCACCTACCCCAAGGTGCAAAGCGGTGAATGCTCAGTACAAAAATACAAAACGTTTTGGAATATGGGCTGACTGACTGATGGACTCGGACTGACTTCAATCCAGTCTTCTCTTCTGTGTCGAGATGTCAGATACTGAAGTTTTACTTTCTCAAAAATCTACAGCAACTGAGTATAAGCTCCCACTCCCAAAGCATTTATAAATGCATTTTAGACTACCTGTCTTTACTATCCATTCTAATGACTAACCCAATGAGTCTCAGGGGAGATCTTGTGGAGAACCAAGAATTATTCCACATTGTCTTCTAATCTGCTGCCACATCAATAAACTCTTCTTAAGACTGATTTTTCAAGCCCATTGTCTGGTTGGGATTCAGTGGGTGGCACAGCATGCAAGTTCAATGATCATCAGGACTGGACTTAGAAAATATTTTTTTCCCTTTCAATCCACCCATTAGTTACTCAGTCTCTACCTAATTGCACTGAGCATGCCATTTGTACTGACTAAGAATGTAGTGCAGTTTATGTTTGATTCACGTAAGTCTCAGCTTTGCATTTTGAAAGTCAAACTCTGATTTTCAGCATTCGGTCTTATCCAGTGACCGCTCAGTTGGGGACTGTGTCTTGGCAAGATGCTTGAGAGACTGCCCTGGCACACTGTATCCAATACGGAATGACAAACCTGGCCACACTGCTAGACATATAGCCTTTTATCCATTTATCCATGAGCCCCGATGTGATGCTCAGCTGGCTGTAGCCACTCGATTCACTCCCATACCTCCTCCCAGCTGGAGCAGTGTTTCCCCTATTTGGAAGGGAGCGAGGGTGTCTGTAGGATGGGGAGGAGGGGTGTCTGTAATTTAAGTGAGGGAGCACAACTGCAGTGGTGTGTTTGAAAATTAGCTTGCCCTGCCTGGTACACAGTGTGCCAAGAGTGCAGTACTAACCCCTCTCTGCCTGCCCCTACCCCAGTGGTGGCTGGTGGTTTTTGAGACTGGAGGGGCTGTGGGTTGGCTTAACTTTCGGGCCAGAACCAGGGGCAGCGGTAGGCGGAGCCAGGGGCAGCGGTAGGCTAGTGGCGTGGCTTAACCCAGCAGCAAGGAGTTCCCAGGGTTAACATTGGATGGACATTACATTAGTTAATGCTGGGAATTCCTTGCTGCTGCGTGAAGCCCTCCCACTGGGGGATAGAGAGCCCTCTTACTGGGCTCCCATCCACACTCTCCCACCAGATCCAAATTAACCATAGCAGGTTACAAAAATAGATTACATTGCCATCGCCTACCTTTTTCCTGAACCCTCGATTTTCATGGCATCCTTTTCATTCTCTTTTCAGAAGAGAATGAAAGGGAAGAGAAGGACAACAAAAGAGAGTAGGAGGGAAAGGGTTTGGTTTCGGTGCACAAGAGTAGTAAGGGGAAAAGATGGGTTCAGTGGGGGACAGGGGAAAGGGGTCTCCTTCTCTTCTGCCATGCTCCTACTTACTTTCTCCTCTGTTCACAAGGAGAGCAGTTGCAGGCCTGTATAGCAACCAAACACTCCCCATCCAAACCAGCATCCCCAGTACCAACGCTGTATCCCCAGCAGCCAAATGCCTTTTAAAAAGAAGTTTGGCAAATTTCAGGGCTGCATTGTCACCAAACCAGGCCTATCCAGACCAGCATCCCTAGTAACTGCATCCTATTCCCAACAGCCAAATAAATGCCTGTCCAAGCAAACAGGCCTTTTAAAAAGTTTGGCCAGTTTCAGGGCTGCATTGCCACAAAACCAGCCCTATCAAAATTTAAACAATGCATTTCTGTTTCTCAACAAAAACCTCCAGGCAAGATGCTCAAAGTCACAGTTACAAGCAGAGAGGCCAGAAACTACTTTCCAGCAGAGAGCAGCAGTGAAACAGTGAAGGGACCATTTTAAGAAAAGAGTAGCCACGACCAGTAGATCCACAAATTTACAAAATGGCCTCTCTACTCATGCTTGGGAGGGGAGAAGGAAAACAGGAATGCATCATACAAACACAGAGCAAGCAAAGCAAACCATCTTAAGGCAACAATGTTATGTGCAGTCCTTAGCACACCATAAAAGCAGCAGCGGGGATTTCCACTTGTCCCCAAAACATGCTGCACAGCTCTGTTGCAATGTAAGAAGTAGTTTCTGCTGAAACTGAACACTGAGCATTCATGCAAGGACTTGTCATTAGTGAAAAAGCCTGCCACAACATCCCACCAAATTGCAAAGGGCGGGGTCATTTTAAAATGCAAGGAACATTCCAGTAAAGATTGGAAACCGTTCCATCTAAGCCCCTAGGTCCCCCACACGTAAAACAGAAAGCAGACAGTTTACGTCAAAAAGTCAAGACAGACCAATTTTAACCAAAAGTAGCCACGGCCAGTACCAGAAAATGGCCACAGCCTTTGCACATACTTGAGGGGTTTGGGAGAGGAGCAGGGGAAACTAGCAATGCACATGCAAACATGAACACAGAACAAGCAAAAGCAAACCAGATCTTAAACCAACTGAACCATATTATGTGAAGTCTTAACACAAAAGCAGCAGCGAGGAATTCCACTTGTCCCCCAAAACATGCTTCACTGTTACAGCTCTGTTGCATCCCCCTTCTCTCCCACAGCAGCACCCCAGGCTCCTTTTTCACTAGTGTTTCCCAGCAAAATAAATAACTCACAAATGGGGTTATGTCTGATGCAGGTCCAGCAGCAGCGTGGGGTAACAAAGCCACAAACAAGCCAGGCCAGCCAGCACTCTCTCTCCACCAAAATGGTGAAGATCACCAGCATGCCAAATGAGGAGAGCTCTCTTTTAACCCCACCCTAGGGGTTGGCTGAACCTTCTACCCCACCCTAGGGGGTGGGGTACAGGCAAGCAGCCTGAGCCCTCAACAGCAGCAGCTGTGCACACTGGCACACACTGCCTGGGCGTTTGAGTCTCCAGTCCAAACAGAGTCTTTCAAAGCAGCCCATAGGGCTCTGTGGAACACTGCCCCCACTGGTGGGAAAAGCAAAATATTTTTCCCCATTCAGGCAGCATGGGTTCTAAGCCCAATAGCCCAAATCACTTTTGTAAACTTTTGTCCCTTAAGGGACTCCTTAGAGCAGGCTCAGTAGGAGGCACTGACCCCCACTCCCTCAGCTCCTGCCTTCACATGTGTCCAGGCAGGCACAACAACACTGAGCATTCAGCTGATTGCTAAACTGGAGGACTCGGAGCAAATCTGGAGCAGGTTGCTGGCTCCCCCCCTCCCTCCCTCGGTGCCTTTGGGACTCAAGTGAGGGTTTTTTTTCCTTTCTTTTTAAAAGCATGAAGAGTGTGTGGAGGGGAATCAGGCCAGGAGGGACTATGCCCCTGGTGCCCTGCAATGCACACCGCCCCTGTCCTACCCCATGACTGGCAGCATTTCCCCTCCACTCCACAGCACACACAGCTCAGGCTTGCAGCCCCAGTCAAGCCTCCCTGCCTTCCCAGTTCCACCAGCATTTTTTGGTGTGTGTGTGTGTGTGGGGGGGGTCCCAGTGCTGGATCCCTCCCCAAATGTGGCATGTATTGTACTTGCATTTGAAACTATGATTTGGGATTGCTATGGGAATTATTAAGTCTCACTGGCTAAAATTCACACAGACTGTAAGGGTGTATGTGCAGGGCTCTCTATCCTGTATCCCTGCTTTGTAATGGAGCTGTCTACTAGCAGGGGGTGGGGGTTGTTTGAAAATTTAATTGCACTCCCTGGCAATGGACCTGGAGGGAAGGCCTCACTCCACCCCCAGGAAGTCCACTCAGCGGAGGCTGCAGCCAATTTTTTTTCTCTTTGAAAGCATGTTGTGCGTTTCCTTTCCCACTCTTCTCTGAAATTTGAAAATCCATTCCAGAGAAGAACGGGCAGGTTTTTATTTTTATTTATCTCTGTCTGTTAAGAGATGGCATGTTCTTCTATCCAATTCTTCTGATCACAGACCAGCCAGGGACCTGCATATATGGGAAAGTGGATAATTGAATCATGTTACCATTAAAATTCAAATGAGGGGGGGTGGTGGAAATTGGGTAAGACTCACTGAACTCACATGGGAAGGCAGATATCGGCATTTCAAACACATGGCTATTTAGTAAAATAGCTGTGGGTGCGGAAGAATTTGTTGTTAATTGGCAAGCCTCTTGTGAAGCCCATCTCTGCCTGCCCCACCCCAACCCCTGACCGGCAGCACTTCTCTTTGCTCCAAAGCACACAGCCACAAGAACATCAGCATTGCAAGGTAAACAAACCAGCTTTTTCTTGAGTGTGTGCCCTGCACAGATTCAAGTGCTGGATCCTTCCCCAGCAGGAAGGAGGGAGGGATTCAGCTGTTCCCCTGCACCTTACACACTCCAAAAATATCAGGGGAGGGCAGGGGTGGCTCAGTGAGTCCTGATGTAAACCAAGTCCCCTGTTAAACCTCCTCTCTACTCTGCCTGCCCCCTCCCCCAGTTGGCAACACTCCCCTTTGCTTCACAGCACACATAGATCCACCATCAGCCCCGCATTGCAGCTCCAGTGAAGCAAACTTCCCACTGTCCTCCTCTGACTTTTTTTGCAGTGTGTGCGTGGCATGGACCCCAGCGCTGGATCCTTCTGCAGCAGGAAGGAGAGAAGGATTCAGCTTTTCCCCTGTGGCTTGCACACTCAAATAATGTCAGGGGAGGGCAGGGGCGGCTCAATGAGCCCTGATCTGGTGTTCAGGCTAGACTGCCAAGCACTGAGAAACCCACACAACTGCTGACTGGCTCAGTCAGTTGGCAAAAGGACATTGATTCTAGCAACAACATGTATGTGCAGGGAAGGAATATTGAGCACATGTGCCGCCAAAACTTCACTAAGTTCTCACTATGTGCTCGAGATATAGGCAAGAATTCGTTAGCTTTTCTTGTTCTCGTGAGATTTTTCAAGGTTCTCGTTTTAGCCCTACTAGAAATCACACACAAGAAGGAACTAGGCCAAGGATTAAAACTATGAGGAATCAGGGGACTTCCCAAAGGGAACTGGGGCATTAATATGAAGGCTGGGAACCATACCTCTCAACCCCATGACTCGGCAAAGAGGGGCAGCAAAACTCAAAAAGAGGGACGACATTTGCATATGCTAATTGCATGCATTTATGTAAATTTGCACTCTGACAGACAGTATATACATTTGACTCAGAAAAATCCTCAAAATTTATTTGGAAAAAAAAAAGTACATTAACATTACAGAAAGTTATTTATGCACTCTCTGAAGGGAAAGCAAAGAGTTCACAACAACCCCCCAAAATCCAAGGGGAGAGAGTTCTTCACATCACAACAGCCGCAAATCCAGGGAGAGAGTTCACAACAGCTGCCTGAGCAGTCCAAGAGGAGAGAGTTCAAAACACAACAACCCCGAAGTCCTCAGCCTGGGAGAGAGTTCACAACAGCCCTCAAAAACCTCATCAAATTTATTTTAAAATTCTGCAAGGAATGGATCCAGAAGCCTCAAAAACTGCTACACCAACTTTTAAAACATTCCACTCTGCTGTTGCTCATTGTGCCCAGAAGATCTCTTTCCTTACAGGTGTGGAGTTCTGGGCAGGTGTGGAGATGAGTGGCCTACTTGGTTCCCAAATTTGCTCGGGCAGTAGGTTTCCTGATGTGCTGCTGCTCAGTGTCTCAGGCTCAGCAGCGCCAATTCCAGGGGCTTCTTTACAGAGGAACCACAGCTCCTTCAAACAACAGTCACTTAGGTCACACTATTGCTGAGTCTGACAGTGATGTTTGTTATACTTTGTAGTGGCTTATTTTGCCAGTTCCAGCAGTTCCTTGGGCTGCTGCTGTATTTCAAAGAACTGATGATCTTTATTCATCTTTATAGAAATGAGTAAGGCTAGGGTTTTTATGCTGAGGCTTTGTCTCAGCTCTGTTTTCATTTTCCTGACTGCGCTGAAAGCACGTTCAGGCTCAGCATTTGAACGTGGCAAGCACAAGACACCCATTATCAGTCTTTTCAATAGCTTTATGTCTTGGCCACCTGCATGTAGCCTTCAAAACACAGCACCCCAGAATCTTGCTACCTGTACTGGTTCTTGCTGAAGTTCATGTGTATCTTCCAGCTGGTAAATGGAAAACCGGTCAAGCAGCTGACTGCTTTCTGTAGCAGCGTTTGCAATGCCCAAGGTGGCTGCCAGGTCAGTCATCAGTTTAGCTGATATCTGCAGTTTTGATGTGGGGGTCAAGAATCATTGCTGCATTTTTTAACAGTTGATCTTTCAAGGGAAGCTTTTAAATCATTTTTGCCAGCACTGCACTATAAAACTAAGCAGCTTTTTTGCATTTGTTCATTTCAGCTGCAGTGCCACCGATGGCATCTTCATGCTCCCTGATGTAAGCCTCAACGTCTGGACCTACACGTACCTCATCCAGAAAGTTTTCTTCACAATCCAAGACTTTTGCAGTCATGTTGCCTGACAAGCTTCACCGCAGCTTCTGGCTCCAACAGCCTTGCAGAAAACAGTTTTACGATCCCATGGAGGTCATTGTGCAGGGTCAGCATCTGAGTCTCGAGACTGCAACTTCACACTGAATTGACAGAGAGGCTCAAGTGCATATTTCTGGAACAGAAATTTTGCCCTCAATTCTTACAAAATTTTAAAATATGACATTAGTGCATCCCACATATCCACTATCCGTTTTATCACCTTATGCAAGCTTAACCACCTTGTGGGAACATGCATTATTATTTTTAAGGGTTCTACATCAACGAAAAGGGCATATTCTTTTAGTAGCTGCTGTCTTTTGGAACTTGAGAAAAAATGACAGTAGATATCAGAAATAAACTCCTCAATAGGAAGTGAAAGACATTTGATTCCAGATTTACTGCAAAGATCTGCTATATGGCAGAGACATCCCATGTTTACAAGATTAGGCCTGATTTCTTTTAGCCTTGAAGGTGCACTGTCAGATGAATAAGCAACAAACTTCTCAAGTGGTATATTGAATTTCCTGAAAGAGTCCATAAGACAGTCAAAAATTGCTTGTCCAGTGCCAGAAGTACATTCTGGCACATGCAACCTAATCACATTTTTCTGAATGTCCTCATCCAAGTAGCCAACTAACATTGCTAAAAGTTTTGTGTCATCCATATCTGTGCTCTGGTCTAAGTAAACACAGAATGGGACCTCCTGGCACAACTTGGCAACTTTATTTTGATAACTTGGCCCTAAAACATCTCTAGCAATACAGCTGGCTTTTGTAGCACCACAGCTCATTTTATTTACAACTTCTGGATCCTTGCAGAATTTTAAAATAAATTTGATGAGGTTTTCTCCACATGAAAATGATACATTGTTCTCTGTCAGCACTGAAACAAATGCAACTTCTGCCTCTGTAACTTTGAAGGTGCTTGCTGTGCTGAAGAAGACATTCACTTTCTACCAGAGGCATGCTTGACATTCTTCTGATGTTTTTCTGTCTTTTCATGACATACCAAATCATTTGTCCTTGGTGACTCACAGTGAATTCATATTCACAGACATTGCAGAAGGCAAATACTTGCTTATGCCGGCTTGAAGTGACCCATGGAAATTCTTTCTGCCAGGTGTTCTGGAATGAAGAATACCTCTTTTGCTTCTCTGGTGGTGGTGGTGTGGTACTACCAGCATCTTCTTCGACATTTGTGGCTTGTCTTTTCTCTCCTGCAATAGATGCAGATGCAGCAGTAGTACTTTCCTCATTCATTTCACTAAAAAGCAATCTCATAATCTACTGTTGGAAGGTGATCTGCCAGGCTGCTCCAGTCCAGTCCATTAAAAAACATTGGCTTTAATTTAAACATGCATTTTGCTCCCTGTGCAACAGGGATCTACAGACAAGCCTTGTTTACCTCCACCACCCCCTAGGCTGGGGGCCCCCGGCTAAGTGACAAGTTGTTAGGGAGTTTAGAAATACAGTAACCAATTTCCCCAATAGCAGCCTACATGCTACAGAATCCATCTCGCACCCATATCCCGACCCACTCTCAAATCTCTCCACTCCATACACAAAGCAGCAGAGCAACCCACCCCTGCACGGCCCTGCCCCTTAGCTTAATAACAAAAGAGGAGGTGCACTCACTCGTCATGATTCATGGGAGATGGATGGCTGCTGGGCTCCAGTGTTTGGGCTTCCACGCTGCTGCTGTTGTTTGTGCTGCCCACTGTGTCTCACCCAGGGCCTGGGCGGGGCCAGAGCAATCTGGGCATGCGGGTGTGTGGAGATGGGGGCGGGGCTGCTTGGCTCCCAAATGTGGGCTTCCTGATGTGCTGCTGCTCAGTCTTATTATGGCTGCCCCAGATCTGCCTTCTTCTCACCCAGGCCGGGCCAGAGAGATATGGGCAAGTGTGGAGATGGGGGAGGGGGCCTGCTTGGCAAAATGTTCCTTCAAATAAAAGTCCTTGCTCCTATACGGAGCACAAGGCTGGACTAGCCTTGCCCCCTGATTAAAGATAAATGCCAGCCAGAGTCACAATAAAGGTCCTCGCTCCTATATGGAGCACAAAGTTGGACAAGCCTTGCCCCCTGAAATAAAAGAAATGCCAGAGTCTCTAGTCACAATTTCCAAGGCCAGGACTCAGGACTGCACTGCATTCAGATCGACTCAAACTCAAACCCATGCCCCACCTCCAGCCTCCCGGGCCTCTTCGGCATGTTAGCTTTGAAGTCCCGTGGGCCCCAGACGAAGTGAGGCCCTAGCCCCCAACAAAAAACAGCAGCTCCAAGGACTTCTTCACAGAGGATGGAAACACATGGGTAAAGAGGAGCAAGGAGGGGAGAAACAAACAATGCCACTGGGGCTGCTTTTCACTAAAGCCCGGCCTCAGCCCCTACACTTGACCAGGTGCGCTGTCTCCGGCACCACGAAGCTACCGCATGGGAAGCCACGTGCATGACCACACAGCCGTTTAGTGCACTCACACATGACTCCACCTCCATGAGCAACCTCCGCTCCAGCATCCTCCATACGGACTGCTTGCAAGGGGAGGGGGGGGCACTCAGAGGCAGATGCGACTCAGGAGAGCCTCAGGACAGGCTGAGCCATCGCAAATTGAGGACATTTAAAGCTCTGGGCGGGGCAGACAGGACAGCAGCTAAAAATAGCTGCATCCTGTGCTATCCCACCCAATCCGGGACAGTTGAAAGGTATGCTGGGAACCATGGGAGAAAGGGAGTACACACAATACAAGAAGGGAAGGAAAGGCAACTAAGCAGGGAAAAGGGAACACAACCCACATATTAACAATAAGGTAAAACACAACCTGAACCTGGAAAGGAGGGAATTCAAGAGTGGGTCAGAACTGCTTGGTTGGCATAATGATTAAAGTGGGTGCACTCACTGCTGATGGTGGGCCATGCTGTGGGTACACTACTGCTGGGTTGTGGTTTTTTTGCATGCAGTTGCACTTTTGTGGGTTTGTCTTCGGGAGTGATTGTCCAACTCTTGCTAGCCTGCTTTTCTGGGTAGTGCTTTGGCTGTGGGTTCAAGAACTTTGCAACAACTTTTTGAAGTATCCGAAGTTTTCCAAAGTCTGAATTCTGAAACTTTGGAAACAGCGCCGAAGGGCAGCTAAGTACTTGTGACGATTACTTGGAACTTCGGTATTCGGTCTGAGTACTCAGACGTATTATTTGGTACAGCCCTAGTCAGAACACAAATGCTCCACCTTCCTGAAGCTCCAAGCATGGCTTATTGGCTCCCAGTCCTATATCAGGAAATTGGTGGGCATAGCCACACACAGGGGGGAGGGGGAGAGAGAAAGAGAGAGAACAAACAACACAGGGGAAAGTTTCCCACCCAAATAGACCAGGTGGGAACTGGAGTACCACCACTCAGTCCAGAGACCATGGATTCAGGTTCTGACACAGCTTTAGTGTTTAGAAGTTATGGGCTTTACAAAGTGATACTTTGCAGTAGTTCTGAAATGGTACTTAACAGCATTTTAAAAAACGGAACCATTAAGAATGTAGGACATTTTCCGGGCAATACGCACCTGTTAGGCCATTCTGATTAACTTTTAAAGGAAGAAAAACAAAGGAGAAATGCTAGTGAGCAGCTGAAAACTTATCTTAATTGTTTTTGAGACAAATCTGTTAATTACTTTGTTTTAGGACTATTTTTCTCCCAAAGTCCATATTAATTCATCACACATACTGACACTTGTTATAACACTCCAGCAGAAATAATGATTCTATTGAAATAGTTTAAAACCAGATGTTTGCTGCTTCTCAAAGAGGTGCCAAGGAGCAGGGTAAAAACTTTTTTTTTTTTTTTTTTCCAAGTGAGGAAACCTTGGGGGATGGTTGGACACTCAGCCATAGCATACTCACAGATGCAGCAACCTTACTTGTGCCCTTAAGTGGAGAAACCTCTATCAAAACAGCTGCACAGCATTGTCAGGTTACCCAGCTCCTCTCCCATGGCAAAGGAATCACATTCATGATTTAATTAATTAATTAAAATTTATACCCCACTCTTTCTGAAGGCTCAGGGCTGCTTACAGTAATAAAAACACACAAAATACAATAAAATACAGTAAAATCTCTTTAAAAATCCCCACCTTTACCCAAGAACCCACTCACAGATACCCACCCACAATCAACAGGGCACAGTTCCAGGCGTAGATCATCTCCATAGATCATCTCCAGGCGTAAATCATCAACCAAGGCCACAAGAGCAGTCTCTGCGCTATACCCTGGACGAAAACCTGACTGGAATGGGTCCAGGAATCCAATAGAATTAAGATGAGACTGAAGCTGCTGGGCAACCACCTGTTCAATAACCTTCCCTAAAAAGGGAAGTTTAGCAACAGGGCAATAGCCGGCCAGGGAGTCAGTGTCCAAAGATAGTTTCTTGAGCAGGGGCCGGAATACCACAGTTTTAAGGGTGTCTCACAACCTGTCCTCCCGAAGGAAGAGGTTGACAACCCCAGCCAGCAAGAGCCCCAACGTCCCCTGGCTGGCTTTCACCAGTCAGGATGGGCAAGGACCTAATTCACAACTGGTTGCCTGCATCATTCAAAGCACATCCTTTGCACCAGTGGGCGACACTAATTGAAACTGATCCAAACACACGGGGTAAGGCTGAGCTTCCACAACCCCAATTCTGACTCTGCAGGTATAATAGTATAACCCAAGTCGTGGTGAATACGAGAGATTTTGTCTGCAAAGTAATTAATAAAAAAAGTCACCATGGGCAATAGATGCCTCTAGTTTACGGGAGAGACAGACTGGACTAATCAAGTCATTCACCACCCAGAACAGTTCTGCAGCATGAGGCTTTGCATATGTTATGATAACAAAGAGGAAAGCTTTCTTCGTTGCCATCACAGACACGGCACAGTCCTTCAAAAATGATCTATGCTGCAATCGGTCAGCTTCAGTGCAAGTTGAGCCACCTGCGCTCTAACTGCTTACCTTCCGCCCTCAACTGTCTCAGGGGGACCTATGCGGTAACACCAGTGGGATTGGAAGCCTGGGTGCAACCGTACCTATGGCCATGGTCAAGATGTCATTTTGCAAGGTGATCAACAGATCAGTCATCAAGGTTAGTGGGTAAATCCCCCCAGAGAGTTCTGGAAACCAACTGGATCCATTAGTCTCTGGGGAAAGACCAACTTAACTGGTCCACCCCCCCAATGGGGGCATAGGAGGGCAGGGATCTGGTCCTGCAGAAGGTAATAGTCCAACCACGACAATGGCATTGTAACAACACCCCCAATAATTGGAACCTCTCTTTCCAGTCCAGTGCAAAACATCAAATCCAATGTGCGTCCTGCCTCATGTGTTGGGCCAGATATTATTTGGGATAGACCAATGGTCATGGAGGCCATGAAGTCCTGCTCTGGCCCTGAAAGTTTAGTCACAGCGTGTATGTTGAAGTCACTAAAGATTACAAGTCTGGGTGACCTCAAGACTACCTCTGAGACTAATTCAGCAAGTCAGGTCAGGGAGTCTGCTGTGCAGTGGGATGGTTGCTACAACAGTTAAATCTCAAATCTATTCCCAGTCTCTAACACAAGATGGACACACACTATATTGGATGAATTAGACACTGGATACCTTCAAAAGATCAGGTATCTTTACAGCTCATCGCCACTCCATGCCCCTCCTTCCCCCAGCTCCCAATCCAAGGCTAGTGCTGCACCAAGGACCCAGCTGGCACCATCATGGACAATGTAGGCCCAGATGCCTCATCCAGCCTACATTTAGCTTCATCCAGGGTCTCCAAGATGATGCTGGGAAGACAGCAAACATGCTCACTTCTTCTCTGAGGTCCAATGGGATCTTATAGGTAAACTGGTTCACAGAGAGTTATGGAGACAAACAATCTCTAGAGACTGAAAAATGATGCCAGTCAGGAGAGAGAACCTATCCACTGGGGAGAAGATGAAGAGGTGCCACCAAGGAGGACAAAGAAAGCCATCTAACAAACCACTGTTTTTGTCTTTGATGAGGGAACCACTAGCTCACAGTCTTGCCTCCCTAGGCATTTCCAAAGATTACATCTCATGAGTGCCATAATATCAAAACTATCCTGGCACTGGAGAGAGCACAGAGAGGAGCAATACCAAATGGTTAGATAGGATGGAGGGAAGGTTTATAAAGGGAAATGAAGGGGTTCTGAGCATGCACGCGACCTAGAAGCTGTGGGGAAGCCGAGCTCCGTCCCCACATCCCGACAAAACTGAAAATTAGCAAGGCAACAGAGGCGCAACACAGCGGTCATATAAATTAAATGACTGGAGGGGCAAATCGGAACAGAAAGAAAGTCAAGCAGGTTGCAATTGAGCAATATTGCCAGCCCAAAACGAGAGCAGGCTTGCAGGCATCAGCAGCATCAGAAGCCCCCAAAATGGTGGATGCTACCAGCCAGATGGACACGGGGGACGAGATGGGTCCAGGTAGTGAAATCACAGCACTGATGGCGGCGCTCAGGAAAGACCTAGCAGCGGCAGCGCAAGCAAGGGAGAAACTAGCTGAAGAGGTGAACAAGCTGCAAAAGGTAACAGAGTTAAATAATAAAAAGGTGGAGGGTTTCTCTAACAGAATGGACACAGCGGAAAACAGAATTACCAGCATGGAGGATCATTCGTTAGAGAACAAAGATCAAATAAAAAGAATGAAAGAGATTATTGATTACCTCCTTGAAAAAACTGAGGACCTAGAAAATAGATCCCGGAGGTCCAATTTAAGATTCACAGGTACAGGTCTGAAGGAAGGACTGGAAAAAAAGGGCCCCAGAGAATGGATTGCAGAGGTGCTGGAGGCGATCTTCCAAGAAGCACCAGAACTGCGCACAGCTAAAATCTAAAGGGCAAACAGAACAGCTAGATTGAGACCCAAGGAGGGGGAAAACCCTCACACCATAATAGTCAAATTCCTAGACTTCCAAGTCAAGGAGAAAATATTAAGACTGGCCAGAAACAAACAAAAGCTGGAATACCAGGACAGCATGGTGAGAATATTTCCAGATTATTCAACTGCCACGGTGGCTAAGAGAAGAAGATGGGGAAAGTTCTTCCCAGTGCTTCATGACAGGAGATTGCAGCCACAACTACAGTTTCCAGCCAGAATGACCATAATGTGAAGGGGTAAACGTATGTTTTCCAGGCCTGCAGACCTTGAGATCTTTCTAAAAAGTAGCAGCCCGTGCCATGTAGATGACAACTGATAAGGGAAATTGTGGATTGAGACATGAAGGACAGTTCTTTATCCCTTTACCCTTTATTATACAAGTTAGAGAAATGATACTTAAAGAAAGGGACATAAAACTAAAAGAGGTAACCAGTTAAACGAAGGCCTCAGGATTGAATGTTATAATAAGCGGTGTATTGATTTTTTTCCCCTTCTCCTCCTCTTCTACATGATTACTAGGCACCCAGTAGAAGCTCCAGCACATAGCCTGCGGGGACAGACACCTCAAAGGGGTTGAGGGGAGGGAGGGATGAGGGATATTTTGGATGGCGATACGATTGATAATAATTTGGTTTCCTCATTCCCTCACTCTGTATAATAAAAGTTAGAGAAACATTAATTAAAATACGGGATAACACACCAAGAGAGGTACCCAGCTAAATGAAGGCCTTAGGTCTCAAAGCTACAATAAGCGGTGGGAGTTCCTTTTCTCCCCCCCCTTTTTTTCTTTTTGTTATAACTAGGATTACTAGGCGCCCAGTAGAGGCTCTAGCACATGGCCTGTGGGCGCTGATGCCACAAAGGGGATGTGGGGTGGGGGGAGGGTTTGTTGAAACTCCACAGTTTAGGACCACACCAAAACCACCGAGAAAGCAGAAAACAAGGAGAGACATCTGGTTTTGGCACAAGTTAGTTAGTAAGCGTAGCAACAGAAACAAATTATGGGAGTTCGGGGTTTTACAGTTTATGTTCAGTTCAGGGTTTATGGTCACTCTAAATCAAGAACCAAAGAGAGTCAAGCAGCCATCGAGACAGCAGAAATAGTGCATTCAATCTATAGGACACATTCTAAAAGCAAGGGGAAGAGGAGGATGCTAAGGTCCCACAAACAAAAACAGCAGTCTCTTAATACAAGGTACTGGCTGAACAGAGGAATTAATAGGCATAGTTCAGGTCATAGATCTCCTACAAAAACAAGATGACCGAAAAAATTAAGACACTTACTTTAAACGGAAGGGGCTTAAACACACCAATCAAACGCAAAAGAGTAAAAGACCTACTATGGGAGACAAATTGCAACATTTTTTTCATACAAGAAACTCACTTAGTAGACAAAGACCTGTTTTGTTTTAAGAATAAAAAAAAGGGGAAGTGTTTGCCACATGTGCTCCAACAAAAAAGGCTGGTTTCTTGATAGAAATAATGGCAACAAAAACATTTAGCACCCAGCAGATAATTAGAGATAGAGATGGAAGATTTTTAATGATCAATGGGAAACTGAACGGATCAGACATCTCCCTAGTTAATCTGTACGCCCCCAAGATGGCACCATTCAATTTTTCCAAAAATGTATCCCCAAAATTATAGACCATGCAAAGGAAAGGTTAATAATCCAGGGCGATATGAATACCCCACTCTCATGGAAAGATCACTCGAACTCCAATCCCTTTAAAAACTTGCAAAAAAATATTAAAGATTTATTGCCAGATAATGGGCTAATTGATGTTTGGAGACATTTAAACCTGCTAAAGAGAGAGTATACCTTTTACTCAATCCCACACAGGATATTCTCCAGGACTGACCGCATAATAGTTCCACAAAAGGAATTGGGATGCTGTGGGAAAGCTTATATATTACCTCAAGCCCTTTCGGATCACCATGGGATAGTAGCAGAGTTCAGCTGGGGAAAACACGGTGCCTCTGTGGGAACCCCTCAGTGGCAAATGGTCAGATCATTATGCAAAAATAAATTATTTCAAAAGCAGTTAATGCAAAACATTAAAGATTATTTCAAACTCAATGCCAGTTCAGTCAACTCACTGATCACTTTATGGGAGGCTGCCAAAACAGTCACTAGGGGAAACATAATTGCGCTGAAGGCAGCAATCCTTAAAAAAAAGGGAAGTACTGAAGGGTCTGTATGAACAATTAAGGACTGCGGAAGTCAAATTAAAACAGAATCCTTCCCAGAAAGTCCACAAAGAACTATTAGAATTGAAGGAAAGTATTAAGAATAAATAAAACCACCAGAAAATTAAAAATAATTAGCTGCGAGTATTTTGACCAAAACAACAAATCGGGCAGGACCTTCTCCAGGCTCACAAAAACAGCAATACAAAAACATCATATAGCAGAAATCAAAACCCCAAAAGGAATTAGAATTAGAGAAATGGATAAAATACAAGAAGAATTTTATAACTTTTATGAAAAATTATACACTACTACCAAATCACAAATAGCTGAAATTGACAAATTCCTGCAAAAATATAAATTCCCGAAATTTAATGCTGCTCAAAACAGCTTCTTAAATACCCCGATCGACGTAGAAGTAGTAATGGAAACTATTAAATCTATGCCCAAAAACAAAGCAGCGGGACCGAACGGACTACCAATGGAATTCTATCAGTTTCATGGGAGGAGTGGCTCTCCCGGTGACAGAGGTCTTTAATCAAATACTAAGAGAAAATCATATGCCCCCACCATTTTACGAGGTTAAATTAATCGTTATCCCCAAACAGGGCTGCTCCTTAGATGAATGTAAAAATTATAGGCCCATTTCCCTGTTAACAGTGACTATAAGATATTCTCCAAATGCTTGGCGAATCGCCTGGCATCAATCATAGGGAAATTAGTACATCCAGATCATGTGGGATTCATCCCAAGGCGTTTGGGTACAGACAATATCCATAAAGTAGTTAACATAATGCATCATCTTAGTAGAACAGACCTTTCAGCAGTGGTGGTTTCAGTGGATGTGGACAAGGCCTTTGACAGGGTGGAGCTGCTATACCTGTAATGCATCATGGCAGCCATGGGATTTAGAGGCAACTATTTAAAATGGAAATAGGCAATTTACAAGGCCCCACAATCAAGGGTGCTCATTAACGATAGTATCTCGGCACCAATAAAGTTGACTAGAGGGACCAGGCAGGGCTGCCCCCTGTCACCATTGCTTTTTGATCTGGCCCTTGAGGTGCTGGCCTGTGCAATTAAACAAGAGGACAAAATTAAAGGAGTAACCATTGGCAACGAGCAGCACAAAATAGCACTTTTTGCTGACGACATGATGGTTTTTCTGGAGGATCCCATGACCTCAGTTCCAGTCTTGACTGATCTAATTGACAACTTTAGCCAAATATCCAGTTATGAGATTAACCATGAGAAATCACACGCCCTGATATATGGTACTGATGAAACACAAATTCAAGCCATCAGCAGCACAGTTCCCTTCACTGAACAAAAAGCCAAAATTAAATACCTGGGAGTTTACCAAACTAAAAATCTTAAAATCTTTACAAAGAGAATTTCCCGCGTTTATTACAAAAAATAAGAACAGAAGCAGAAACATGGAAGGACCTAGCCTCTAGCTGGCTAGGGAAAGTCAATTTATTCAAAATGATAGCCCTACCAAAGCTTCTGTATCCGATTATGGCATTGCTGGTGTATCTACCTGAAACATTCTTTGTCCAAGCGGAGAAATTGCTCTCAGACGCGGTGTGGAGCCACAAAAAAGCCAGGATAAAGCGTGAGACCCTGATGAGACGTAAAGAGGTGGGGGGTGGGGGTGTTGAACCTCCTGGATCTTAGACTATACCACAAGGCAGCAGCGCTTAGCACTCTTAAATCCTGGTACCATAACTCAGCACAACATAAATGGGTCCATCAGGAAGCAGTTAATCTAAATGTGGACAATTTTAAAAACTGTTTACTAGACACAGGTCAAATAGTGGGATCTACGTGGAGGGAACACCCCTGTGTGTGGGAAACATGGCGTATTTGGAAAAAATCATTAAAAAAAAATTAAAGGATCAATCACAGCCTCTCCATATTCACCTATAGATCTCAAAATTCTTACAAAACAGAACTCAGCTCCACCAGAAGCAGCTCGTCAGAGCTGAGCAGCTGTTCATAGAAGACATTTTTATACAACGAGAGAATCTGGAATCCCTGTTGAAAAACAAAATTGACACCTACCAATATCTTCAATTGAAGAGTGCCTTCACGCACACAGGGAAAATTAAAGATTATAGCAGAAGCCCACACAACATAGAAAAAATATTATTTGAAATGGCCAGTAATAGGGGTTGTTTAGGTAGAATCTACAGAGCATTAAAATCCTTATGGTACAAAAAAGAACTAAACTACATAGGAAGGTGGGAAAACGACTTAGGCAGGAAATTCAACGAACAACAATTAGGAAAGATTATTAGTCATTTCAATACATGTGCAGTCTCATTAGAGGTAAGGGAATTCCAGGTGAAACTCATCTTAAGATGTTATTTAACCCCGGCTCAGTTCAAACACATAGGTTGGGGGGGGGGGGGCAAGGAGCTTGCTGGCATGGTTGTGGGGAAGAGGGATCATATCTTCACTGCTGGTGGTTTTGCCATAAAATTCAAATGTTTTGGCGGGTGGTATGGGGGTACATGGAGGGAGTTACCGGTTTTCCAGTACCATTTCGACCGGAGGTAGCCCTCTTGGGGTTATTCCCGGAACAATCAATAATGAAGCAGTATAAAAAATCATGTGCAATTCTCACCCTGGCCGTGATAAATGTCATTGCCAGAAACTAGAAATCAGAGGTGGGCCCCACGGAAGGGGAATGGTTAAACCGCATATGGTTCAAATTTTCAATGAAGAGACTGTTGGCAAATTTGCAAGAAGACAATGAAGAGCTACAGAGCCGCTGGCTCCCATGCTTGCGGGTTATCCAGGATAAACCACTAATGCCAGATGAGAGAGCCTACCTGTTTGACTTTTACATTTGAGTTCAAGGATGGCGTGACTCATGAAAAGGAACTCTTAGGAAAAGTGAGTTGTCCATTCTGTTATGGTTATTTCCCAGTTAAGGGTTGGACTGGGAAGAGTTGTACCCAGATGTTAGACTGGGGATTGAAATTGTATACCATCAAGACAATGTATTACTAAATTTCTTTTAATAAAATTAAAAATTAAATAATAATAATAAATAATAAAGGCAAATGAATATGGCTTGTCTAAGCAATGACGAGGAGGAGAGGCAATGTGGAACCATAAATCTGAAGGGACTCAACAAGGTTGGAGAAGGATTTTTAAGGGTAAAAGAGTGATGAGGGAGCAAGGGGATTTCAGCTGAGTTAACTCATCTGTTGATGCTAAAAGTGATCATAATATTGATCATAATATCACTTCACTATTGATAGCAATAGTGATCATAATATAATATCTGATAATTACTGGAAGGAGAATGAAAAACAAAATGAACACAGTAACATTTAACTTTAAAAAGGGAGACTATGCTAAAATGGGAAGCTAGTTAGAAGGAAACTAAAAGGAGCAGTTCCGAGGACTAAATGTCTGCAAGAGGCATAGAGACTATTTAAAAAGACCATCTTGGAAGCCCAGATTAGATGTACTACACAATTTTTAAAAAGCAGCAAGAGGACCAAATTTCTGCCAGCATGGCTAAATGCTGAAGTGAAGGAGGCTAATAAAGCCAAGGAAAGAGCATAAGCCCTGGCAAATTAGATGTAAAACATTAATAAGGTAGGAGGCCAAGAGAGAACTTGAAGAGAGACTTACTAAAGAGGCAAAACCTATAATAAAAATCAGAAGCAAGAAGCCTGCTAGAGTCAGTTGGGCTATTTCACCAGGGAGTAAAAGGGGCACCCGAGGAAGATAAGGCCATTGCAGAGAAGCTGAATGAATTCTTTGCTTCAGTCTTCACTGCAGAGGATGTTGCGGAGATACTCACACCAGAACTGTTCTTTGTAGGTGATGAATCGGATAAGCTGTCACAAATCAACGTGACTCTGGAAGAGGTTCTCGAGCAAATTGAAAAACTAAATAGTAACAAATCACCAGAAGCAGATGCTATTCACCCCCGAGTTCTGAAGGAAGTCAAATATGAAATTCCAGACCTACTACTGTTAATTTGTAACCTATTGCTAAATCCTGCCACTGTTGTACCTGAGGACTGGAGGGTAGCAAATATAACTCCAATATTTAAAGGGCTTCAGAGGTGACCCTGGAAACTACAGACTGGTAAGCCTGATGTCTGTGCTGGGCAAAATGATGGGAACCATTATTAAGAACAGAATTACTGGGCATGTTGATAAACATGGCTTAATGGGGAACAGTCAACATGGATTTAGCAAAGGGAAGTTGTGCCTCACTAATATACTGAAATTTTTTGGAAGTGTAAATAAAAATGTGGATGGGGTGAGCTGATTGATATCGTGTATTTGGATTTTTCAAAAGTGTTTGATAAGTTCTCCCATGAGAGATTCTTGAGGAAATTAAAAGTCATGAGATAGGAGGTAGTGTCCTACTGTGGATTGGTAAATGGTTAAAGGATAGGAAACAAAGAGTAGGACTAAAATGGTCAGTTTTCACAGTGGAGACAGGTAAATAATGGAGTGTCCCAGTTCTGTACTGGGACAGGTGTTGTTTAATGTATTAATTAATTATCTGGAAAATGAAGTGCAGAATGATCCCTGCTGATGCAGGGACCCACCGGGGTGCATCCATGTGGCTGGGGGGAGTTTAAAATGCCGGCGGCTCTTTCCTGTCTCAGCACATCCTGGAGTGCACTGGGGCAGGGAACACAGTTTAGAAGTCCCCCAGCTGCCTGGATGTACTGGGGTGCATCCAGGCGGTCTGGGGGCCATTTAAATTGCCACTGGCTCTTTGCTGTTCCAGCTTATTCCGGCCTGAGATGCACTGAAGCAGGGAACCCTGTGTAAACTTCCCTCATCCGCACGGATGCATCCTGGTGGATCTAGGCGGCTTGGGGGAGTGTAAAATGCCGGTGGCTCTTCCCTGCCCCAGTACATTCCACCCTGGTATGCACTGAGACAGGAAATCCCGTTTAAATGTCCCCCAGCCACATGGATGCACTGTAGTGCATCCAGGTGCTGAGGTGAGGTTAAAAGGTGACTTTTCCCTGCCCCAGCACATCACGGGCTGAGATGCGCTGGAGCAAGGAACCCCATTTAAATTTCCCCAGCTGCCTGGATCCACTGGGGTTGTGCTGGGCAAGGGAAACCTGTTAAAACTTCCCCCAGTCTCCTGGATGTACCAGGGTGCATCCAGACAACTGAGGGGAGTTTAAATGCCTGGCACCCCTTCCCTGCCCCAGCATATCCCAGCCCATGGTACGCTGGGGCAGGGAAGTGCCTTTAAACATCCCCCCAGGTACCTGGATGCACCAGGATCCTTCCAGGTGCTTGGGGGACCTTTAAAACCTGTGCCACTGCTTCCCTGCCCCAGCACATTTGGCCCCGGGGTCCACTGGGTCAGGGAAGAACCTTTAAATATTCCCCTAGTGCCTGAATGCACCCTGCATCCCCACCCTCACATTCTCCCATAGCCTGCATTCCCAGCCTCAGATCCACCAACCCCATACTCTGCACCTCTAGCTGAGATCCCCCACCGTGAATCACCACCCTCACATTTCCCCATACCCTTCACCCCCATCCCAGATCTGCCCATTACTTGTATCCTGAGCCCCAGATCCACCAACCCCCTAGCCTGCATCCCACCTCAATAAATAAAAAATGCCATACCGTGCACCCATAGCCCAGATCCCCCACCCTTTATCCCTACCCTCATGTACCCCTTACCCCACCCTCACATACCCCCATACCCTGCACCCCCAGCCCAGACCTAAGCTGTCTACCTTTATTCTCATTTACACGTTTCATGACTTCAGAACTTATATCTAAATGTATATGTAGGTGACTATATCTACATGTAGCAAAATTATTATTTCAATATTGTGATAATAGGCTATGCTAATTTTCTTGACAATCTTAAAGTTTATTTTGAAAGTACTGATTAGGTCATTAATTTAAGTTGTGAGCATACGAGTAGTGTATCTTCATTCTGCAACACCTCCTCTCTTATCTACACATACACACCTTCTCGTGACCTCCGTTCATCGGTCAACATGCTTCTATCTGCGCCCTTCTTTTCTATTACCAGCTTCCAATTCCGTGCCTTTCAAATTGCTGCACCGTATGCCTGGAAGGAACATTCTTCCTGAGGCAGTGCGTCTGGTCCCCTTGCTGTCCATATTCAAGTCCTGCCTAAAGGCCCACCTCTTTGAGGTCACCTTTAAATCATGATCCCAATCATGATTTTTGTCAGAATAAATACATTACTGAATAAACTCCACCCTGTAGTTCATGATTCATCTATTGCCATGGTTTTAACTGTCTGTGTCCATGTCTTGTCTAGATTGTAAGCTCCTTGGAGCAGGGACTGTCTTTTATGTTATGTGCAGTGGCGGCTGGTGGGTTCTAAGACTGGTGGGGCATTGAACAGGGCCAACGGTAGGTGGGGCCAAGCCAACGGTAGGCAGGACCAACCAGAACTTTGAAATTAATATGGAATTTCCCTTTCTCCTCCCCTTAAAATTAGAAAGCAGACAATTAGGGATCAGAGGCTAGGGAGGGGGAATTTCCAGTCTTATTTGGATGGAAGAAGGCAGGAAGCTCTTGTACTAATTTTTCAGTTGGTTCCCAGGAGGGAAAAGGTTCCTCACCTCTGACATAACACTTTCACTCAGTATCCTTCTACAAGGTGAAAGCTCCAAGACTAGTGAACAAGGGAAAAAAGTACATGGAAAAATCCCTAAGATCTTCAATTCCAGTAGAGTGGGGGGCAAAATTCAAATTGGTTAACACGGCTATTTCCTCCTACAAAAACACCAAAGCCATACAATCTTTTTCCCTTGGAATTTTCCCCTGCTCACAACACTGACCATTGAGAACTAGAAAAGAATTAGGCAGGCCAATGACCATTAATTTCCCCCCCACCCCACCCCAGCAACCTCTAAGAGGGCCTGATGCAACTTTAAGAAGTTGTTGCTGAGCCTCTCAGTGGGCTTTTCCCCATCTAAGTAGGAACAGCACACTAAGCATCAGTCATGCCCAGCTCCTTCCTTAAATGTTAATTGCTGAACTGAGAAGAAAAATAAATTAATATGCATACATTCTTGTAAAAGGTCCACTGAAGCAGGGGCGTAGGCTGTAGCAAGGCTGTGGAGGGCCTGGGCTCAGATCCCAATTATGGGCCCCAAGTCACTGGCTATAATCCTGAGCGCAGACAACAGTTTTGACACAGGGAGCTAGGGCTCCTCGGCTCAGCACAATTTCCACAGGACTCTAGCATGGGTGAGGCAGAGGGATTGAGGGCACATGTGTTGAGGCAATGGGCAGATGGATTCCTGCTTCCTGCAACCATTCACTCTGTTCCAGCCAGCGTTTCAATTCCCCCTCTCCTCCTGTCCCCCTTCCCCAATGTCTTCACCCCAACGGTTTCATCCTGCCTCCAGCACCTTCCCCCCCATCCCTCTGGTCCTTGCTTCCCCTTCTCTCACACATGCTCCCCTTCCACCCACATCCCTCCTCTTTGCCACCCACTCCCCCTTCTCCCTTTCTGTTCCCTCTTCTCCTGTTCCTGCCCCCACAGCATCTGCTGCCCTTGCCCCCTGAGCCCTTTCTCCTCCCCTCCCCTCATCCCTTACTGCTGGGCTGCCCTTGTTTCCTGCCCCCTTGCCCCCCACTCCACTTATCTCCCTGTTCCCTTTGCTCCTCCCTCATCCCCCCACTTAACCTCTTCCCTCCTCAATACACAATCCTGTCCCCAGTGACCCTCCCTGCTCCCCTCCCCCCAGTGCATAATCCTCCCCCACCCACTACTACTCTTCCCCTGATCCCCTCTCCTCAGTGTACAACCCTCTCCCCACAGTTCCTTTTCCCCAGATCCCCTTCTCCCCAGTGTACAATCCTCCCCCATGGTTCCTTTTTCCCTGATCCCACTCTCCCCAGTACACAGTCCTCCCCCACCCACTGCTCCTTTTTCCCTGATCCCACTCTGCCCAGTACACAATCCTCCCCCACCGCTCCTTTTTACCTGATCCCCCTCTCCCCAGTGCAAAATCCTCCCCCCCAGCTCCTTTTTACCTGATCCCAGTCACATAGGACAGAACAAGGAAGGCAGACAAGGCAGGCAGGGAGAGACAGAAACTAGCAGCACAATGGCAGCAGAAACAGAAAAGTACGAGCCACACAAGTGTGCCTGAAAGCCCATGCAGCTCCAGCTTGCCTAGCTCCATCTCCTCCTTCCTTTGTATTCCATGGCATTGTACCAACAGCTCCCCCTGCAGTTTCCTGGTGCTCACTGCACCACTCACTCTCATTCTAGCTACAATCATCAGGCAGGCTACTGCCTGGGCGTTTACCTTAGCTACCCAGGCATCCTTTAGAATAGCCGTGTTTCTTCCTCCATATGGGTTCTTTCATACTGCCCCCCACTGGGCTAAACATGGAAATGACCCCCAGGTGCTTGCAGCTGCCCATACCACACACAGTTCAATTTTGTCCCTTGTAGGCTTCCACTTCCTGGCCACAGTGCCTGCCCCTGCCTGTCACCCTATTCGGCTCCTCCCACAAGCACAGCATCAGGCCCAGCCTTTCTCCAGCTACACTGCTCTCAGAGCAGCAGCACAGCTGAGAGAAAAGAACACAGCCAGCGCCGACAGAGCCACTTGTCCATGCACAGATCATTGCAAGTAATTCAAGCAGCTGCTGGGAGGATCGAGGAATCTTAGGGGCCAGGGAGGTCACCACCCCAGACACCCTTGGGGTCACACTGTACCTGGTTATGTGTATTTGTCCAGTGCTACATACGTCTAGTAACACTGTGTACGTCTAGTAGTAGTAAGTTTAAAAATAATTAGTAGTAATAGTAGTACATGACAGATAAAATAAGTACCTTTAAAAAAAAAATCAAACTATGTTTTGATATATTAATGTTGTAAAGGTGCAAATGAACATTAATCTGTTCTTGAGTTGTAATGAATGTATGTATTGATACCTTAAAATGATAATTATTAGAGTATATGAATATGTAGTATTTTTTGTTTGAAGGAAAGAAGAGGTGAATTAATTCTGATGACTTAATATTAAATTTCCTTTCATTTTAAAGTTTGTGTGAATGTGGTACATCTTAACTACTTTTTGAAACCCATCGTTTTTTGATTATTGAATATGTGCACAATGCTGGGTTCTAAATTAGGAGTTATCACTCAGGAAAAGGACCTCGGAGTCATTGTGGATAATAAATTGAAATCCTCAGTTCCGTGTGCAGTGATGGTCAAAAAACAGAATGTTAGGAGTTATTTGTAAGAGGATAGAGAATAAAACTGAAAATATCATAATGTCTCTAATATAAACCTATGGTGCGACTGCACCTTGAGTATTACGTGCTGTTCTTTTTTTAATTATTATTTCTTAAAATAGAACTTTATTTGAACAAACGGTTAACAAAACATCCAACAAATACAATAAAGAAAACCTAGCAGGATCAAAACATGAAGATGAACAAAAAAAAAGAACAACAAAAACCTAAAACAGCATGCTGACTAAATTTCTGAAAGGAAGAGAGTAGGTCGAGACCAATTAATTTCATGGAATGAGATGATAATGTGTGAGCATGGGTTCCAGATTGTATAGAACTCTTCTAGCTTGTCCTGAATGCCCGTGGCAATTTGCTCCATTGAGAGAGTGAACCAACGTCAGTTGAGCTAAGCAGCCATACTAGGACCCTGCTTGGATTTCCATGAGCTCACAAGCATGTGAATAGTTGCTAAACATAGCTGTTCACTTGTTGCTTGGCAAACAGATTATTCCAATATCTAGGGAAATTCCCAACAGGGGCAAGTCAGGCTGAAAAGGAAGTATTGCACCCGACACTTCATTCACATGCACCCAGATTGATTGCCAGAACTTATACACAGTGGGACAAAGCCACCAACAATGAAGGTAGGATCCCTTCTGATCACATCCCTGCCAGCAGAGATCTGAGTAATGACTCTGGATTGAGTGGAGGAGGAGGGAAATCAAATACATATTCAGAGAAAGTTTAACTTGAGGTTCGCCTACTGACAAAGACACTGTGCTCTTGTGCAGTCTGTTCCAAATTTGAAGATTCTTTCTGAGATATCTCACATTCTAGATCTTCAGACCATGTCAAGATATGCCCAGAATCAGGTGGGTGAAAAACTTTCTGTAGTTCTGTATAGATACACAATAGCAATTTGGAATCAGTTGAGTTATCAAATAATAACCTTTCCAACCCAACAGGTTGTCTACAATATTGTAATCTGTCACTGGGCTTATTAAAAATAGAAGAGTTTCATATAGTGTAAGAAAAGAATTTTCTCTTGCAACACTGTGTATCGTATATAGAGCTGTGAATGCGTTATTAACAAAAAGGTGGGATGCTAAACACAAACCTTTATTGTGCCAGCTTACACTCATATCATGACCCAACTTACACTTCAGAGTGGACTCCCCAAAGATTTGAGTAAATGGGGACCTGCCAGGGACAATCTCGTTTCCTCTGGCAGGAGGCCAAATCCGCATAGCTGGTCCAGCAAATGGGTGTTCAGTCTTTTTGATACCCATCAGGTCAGAATCATCAACAAAAATTTTCTTAAAACTGGGAGTACCTAAGATATTTTGCTCAGTATCAGTCCAAGAGGTGTCTTTTCTTCCCCTAAACCATAATTTAACAGATCTGAGGACTGAGTCCCAATGATATAGCCTGATATCAGGCAAATTCAAGCCACCGGAATTCATACGAGTAAACAAAATAGTGCATCTTATCCTGGGTTTTTGTTTCCTCCAAATAATGGATGAAACAATTTTGTTGAAAGAGTCGTAAAAGTTTTCTGGAATATCAATTGGGAGCGCCAGACTTATGTAAAGAAATTTTGCGAGCATCATACTTTTTACCAGTTTTTTTTTAACCTAACCATGAATTCTGCAATTTTTCCCAGGAGGTGTTTTTGGTTCTAAATTCTTCTAAAAGTGGGATGAAATAATCTTTGTATAATTTTTTTAAGTTTTTAGTTATGTTGATACCCAAATATTTGAGACTATGGCTTTTTAATATTAAAGTGGCTTACTAAAGGGAGATCTTCCCAGGGTATTTTGCGATTGTTTTCATATGAGATTTATCAATGTTTATTTTGTACCCAGAGACGTGTCCAAACTTTTCAAGGAGGTTTAGCAGTAGGGCTGTAGTGGAATATCACAGCGGTAGCTATTTCCGGCGGAAACAGTGTTTCCGCAATTAGTGGAACGGCATGGCAGAGGCTTTCATTCCGCGGTTTCATTCCGCGGTTCCGCTTATTTAATTCCGCAACTTAGTGGAATCGTGGAAACATAACATTTTCGCTATTTCTGCAATTCCGCCAGTGCCACAAAATAGCGGAATAGTGGATTTCTGCAATTTCTGCAATTTTTCCACAATTCGCAGAATTCCGGCGGAATTAGCGGAATATCCGCAGAAAAGTCGCGGTGTGGCGCGGGCAATTCTGAAATGGCGGAACGGAATTGCGGCGCGGTAAAAGCTGCTGCCGCATCAGCCCTATTTAGCAGTTCGGGAGTGGAATTTTTTAGATCCAACAAGAAAATCATAGTGTCATCAGCATACATTACAAATTTACACTGGGTCTGTCCACAAGTGATGCCTTTAATATTTTTATTCTGCTGGACTGCTACCGCCAGTGGTTCCACTGCCAAATTAAAAAGAATGGGGGATAAGGGACAGCCTTGGGGGTGCTTCGCTCCAAAAGGAATGGGAAAATCTTTTCACCATTAATTAGCAAGCAGGCAGAAGGGGATTTATAAATAATTTTGACCAACTTTAGAAAATTGTTCTTTATACCCATTTTCTGTAATGTGGCAAACAGAAACTGATGTTCCAAGCGATCAAACGCTTTCTCAATATTGAGGGAAATTACTGCGACCAGGCACGCAGTTTCTTGTATGTGATGGATGATGTTAATCACTTTCCTGATATTGTCTGCCCTTAGTCGATGCAGAATAAATGCGGTTTGGTGGTTTGAAATATTTTTTATCAATAACTGACTATAGTTTGTTTGCTAAAATTTTCAAAAAAGAACTTTACACAATTTAAGAGAGACATTGGTCTGAATAACTCACCAAGTTCAAGATTCCTACCCTGCTTCAGGCAGAGTGCAATGTTTGCCTCATAAAAAGTTGTGGACATAGTATATTTTTGCAAAAATGAATTGTAAACTCTTAACGAATAAGGGAGACACGTCAGCTGGAGAAATGTTTATAAGAATTCAGCAGAGAACCCATCTGGGCCACATGCCTTGGTTTTTTTTGTAAATTCTGAATTGCCAGAGTGACTTCCTCAGATGAAATAGAGACATTCAAGAATTCTAATTGGCTATGGGAAATTTTAGGCAGTTAAACTGCACTTAAAAATGAGTTTATATCCATTTAACATATCTTTTCCCCTGAGCATCTCCTGTCCTGCTTTTTTTCTAATAAAAGGGATATTTGTTTTCTCTCTCTCTCTCTTTTTTTTTTTTACCTGTCAAGAAAGTACCTTGTTGGCCTTGTTTTTTATCAAAGTAGAACTGTTTAGTGTATCTAATTTTTTTTCAGAACCACATCATCAGGGTTCCTAGTCCTTTCTGCAAAAAAAGGAGTTTATTGCAAACACGGCTGAAACAAAGTCTTTGGAAAAGTTTTGAATTTGGTGAAGATTATGGTATTCGGTTTGTAAAGTCCAAATTCCAAAGTTCCAAGGACCAAGGCCGTTATTTGGAAAAGTTTAGAAACTGCTGCACGTGTGGGGGGCTGGTGGACAGTTAAGCTTCTTCTGGAAATGAAACTTAGGGTAATTTCAGACATAACGATACCACGGTCAACCACAGTGAATCCCCTGTGGTGGCCGTTGGTCCCGTTATGCGTGTTGGGGTTCCCGCCAGATGTTCACCCCAGTGAATCCCTGGCGGGAATCTCAATGACCACGATTCTGGACCTCCGGCCGCCCAGAGGTCCAGAATTGTGGTGGGATCGGGACAGTGGGGAGTCCAGGAGACCCAGGCCTTCATCAGGATCTGGGGGTCCCTGGAAAACCAGGTAGAGCTCGCGGTCAACAAGTGCAACGAGCACGTGTTCGACCAGATAGTGAAGGAAATATGGGAGGCCAGATATCAGAGGTCGCAACCACAGTGCCGGTCCAAGGCCAAGGAACTGAAGAGGGGCTATAAGCACATAAAGGACAACCAGAGGTCCAGTCACGCAGCGCGGACTGCGTCCTATTACGATGTCCTGGACTGGATCCTTCACATGAAGGGATCCATCATGGCCCCCCAGCTGGTAGGGAATGCTGTGGCACAGGGCTGGACATGGGAGGATGTCCCAACTCCCATGGCAGTACCAGATGCACCCACAGGCACCGCCGGACCCGCACCCCAGGAAGAACGGCCTGGGACCTTGGGGAGCAGCAAGCCCCCATCACAGACAGGCACAGGGAGCCCACTACCGCACTCAGGGTCAGGCTCAGACAATGACACGCTGGTCACCCTGAGTCAGTAGACGCAAGGGGAGCACTCAGAGCAGAGCCCTATCGAGCAGCCAGCCACGGAGGACTCGGAGACGAACATAGGAGGTAGGCACAGGGTGGAGAAGGCACAGGGGACCACACAGACCCAGCGAGGGAGCAGGGGGGTACAACAGGCAGGGAACGATACTAACCAACCCCCCATCCTTACCGCAGACGTAACCGAGGGAGAGAAGGCAACGGAGGGGGAATGGGCACCTGGAGCGGTGGAACACGTGGCGGAAGGTAAGCGGAAGGGACAGGGCCCACCGCAGCCAGGGGGCAACCACCCAAGGGGAAGGGGGTAGACGGGCAGGCATCCCAGGCCCCAACCCAGCTCTGTTCCGGGGGGACACACGTGCAGCTAGCAGGTGCCCACCCAAGCTAACCAAACCCGTATCCCACAGATCCGCTGCCCCGGCAGCNTAGGGACAGGGAACCCCAAGGTCACACCCCCACGGCGGTTACCACACATGACTGCTACCACTGCCTCAGGAGGCTGAGGCGGAGGGGGGTTGCAGCAGCAGCAGCGGGTGGAGCGAGGTGAGCAGCCAGGGGGCAACCACCCAAGGGGAAGGGGGTAGACGGGCAGGCATCCCAGGCCCCAACCCAGCTCTGTTCCGGGGGGACACACGTGCAGCTAGCAGGTGCCCACCCAAGCTAACCAAACCCGTATCCCACAGATCCGCTGCCCCGGCAGCCGGTCCAGCCACGAGAGGGACCGGTGTTGCCAGCCCAGAGGATGCAGGAGCACAGGGCACACGTGTGCTGCCAGCAGGACGACCTTGTGAAGGAGATTATGCAGACCAGCACGGAGCAGGGGGAGGCGATGATCGCCACCATTGACAGGATGGAGGCGGCCACCAGCAGGGCCGTAGAGCAGGTGGAGGGACAGGACAGACACCTCCTAGCTGAGATGTGGACGGAGAGGTGGCTGCAGAGACGGAACCACATGCTGCAGATGGAGGCAATAGAGCGACTGACGGGGATCATCAACCACCGGGCCGCAGAGCACGCCGCGAAGCTAGACCAGTCCCTTGAGATCGGCATCTCGCTGCTGCTACATGCGGGCGTGATGAGTGCCTACATCATGGCAGCAGCACCCCTGGGCGCCATACTGGCTGTGGCCCCACACCTCACACAGCCAGTGCCCATCCCACAGCAGTAGCCCCAACCACAGGGCCCACACATCCGCCTCCCCGCCCTGCTGGCAAGGGCAGCTCGCAGACAACGGAGCAGCTCTCATGGCAACGGAGAGGTTGCCCCAGGAAGCAGGAGGGGCTGGGGGAGTGGAGTATGGGGAGGGGGAAATAGGGCGTGGGGGCACTGTAAAGACAATAAACACACCTTTATTCACAGTAACCATCATGTCCATAAACACCGATTACTAAGGTGGAGGTCTCCACCGAGTAGTACTAATGGCCATTCTCTTGATCTTGTCCTCTCTAGAAACTGCTCTGTCGCTGATCTTTCCTTCAATCCTCATCCTATATCAGACCACTTCCTTGCCTCTTTCAACATTTCCCACTGTCCCCCCTCCTCTTCCCCTTCTCTACGCCCCTTCCGTGACCTTCAAGCTATTGATCCCCTGGACTTTGCCTCCTCTCTCTCTCCCCTTCTTCCTACAGTCTTCTCTTCCTCCTCCCCTGACTCCGCTGTCTCTGCTCTCAACGCCTCTCTCTCCTCCACACTTGACTCCCATGCCCCTCTCTCTTCCCGCCCTGCCTTCTCCCACAACCCCCGTCCTTGGCTCACCCCTAGTATCCGCCACCTCCGTTCTTGCACTCGTGCTGCTGAACGACTCTGGCGCAAATCCCATTCTCACGCTGACTTCCTTCACTTCAAATTCTGTCTCTCCACCCTTACTTCTGCTATCTCCCTTGCTAGACAACACTACTATGCCTCCCGCATTGAGTCCTGTTCTCGGGACCCTCGCCGCCTGTTCTCTACCTTTGACTCCCTCCTCAAGCCTCCCTGTCCTCCCCCTCCTTCTTCCCTTTCTGCTCAGGATCTTGCCTCCTTCTTCACCTCCAAGATAGACAAGATCCGCCTCGACATCGCTTCCCACTCCTCTCTTCCCACTCCCACCCCTCTCCCTCCTCCCCCTCCTTCTCTCATGTCCTCCTTCTCCCCTGCCTCCCTTAAGGAAATCTCCTCTCTGCTCTCCTCCTCCAACCCTTCCACTTGCCCCCTTGATCCCATTCCTTCCCGCCTCCTCACCTCCATTACTCCCACTGTCGCCCCTTCCTTCCTGCACATCATCAACCTCTCCCTCTCTACTGGCTCTTTCCCTTCTGCCTTCAAACATGCCACAGTCTCTCCTATTCTCAAAAAGTCCACTCTTGACCCCTCTGACCCTTCTAGCTATCGTCCTGTCTCACTCCTTCCTTTTGCTTCCAAGCTGCTTGAACGTGTTGTCTACTCCCGCTGCCTTGACTTCCTATCCTCCAACTCCTCCCTTGACCCCCTCCAATCTGGCTTCCGCCCCCTTCATTCTACTGAAACTGCTCTCGCTAAGATCACCAACGATCTTCTGGTGGCTAAATCTAAACGTCTCTATTCCATTCTTGTCCTCCTTGATCTCTCTGCTGCCTTCGATACTGTTGACCACTCACTCTTGCTGGATTCCCTTCACTCCCTTGGCTTTTGTGGCTCTGTCCATAACTGGTTCTCCTCCTACCTCTCTGACCGCTCCTTTAATGTGTCTCTCTCCAACTCCACCTCCTCCTCCTTCCCCCTCTCAGTTGGTGTTCCTCAAGGCTCTGTTCTTGGCCCTCTCCTCTTCTCGATCTATACCTCATCCTTAGGCAAACTCATTGCCTCCCATGGCTTCCAATACCACCTCTATGCTGATGACACTCAACTCTATCTCTCTACTCCCTCTCTCTCTCCCTCTGTTCAAGCTCGTCTCATCAACTGTCTCTCTGACATCTCTACCTGGATGTCTCAACGTCAACTCAAACTCAACATGGCTAAAACTGAACTCCTTATCTTCCCCCCTCATCCTTCCTCTCCTTCCTCACTGTCAATAACTATTGATGGAGTCACCATCCTGCCTGTCCCCCAAGCCCGTAGCCTAGGCTTCATCTTTGACTCAGCCCTTTCTTTTAAACCCTACATTGACTCTGTTGCTAAATCCTGTCGCTTCTCCCTCCATAACATTGCTAAGATTCGCCCTTTTCTCTCTGTCTCGTCTGCCAAAACTCTTGTTCATGCTCTGGTCATCTCTCGCCTCGATTACTGTAACCTCCTTCTCACTGGCCTTCCCCGGTCTCACCTTTCTCCCCTCATCTCTGTCCAAAACTCTGCTGCCAGGGTCATCTACCTCGCCAGTCGCTTCGACCATGTGCAGCCCCTCCTCTCTTCGCTTCACTGGCTTCCCCTTCCTGAACGAATCCTGCACAAGCTCCTAGTCTTCACCTATAAAGCTCTTCACAACCTTGCTCCCCCCTACCTCTCTGCACTTATCGCCCTCCATACTCCAGCCCGTGCACTTCGCTCCTCCTCTGTCCCTTCTCTCACCCTTCCACGCCTTCCCTGCTCCCCTAAGCGCCTTCGTCCCTTCTCACTTGCTGCCCCCCATGCCTGGAACTCCCTCCCTGTCCACATCCGCCTTGCCCCCTCCCTTCATACCTTCAAATCTCTCCTTAAAACTCACCTCTTTCGCTCTGCTCTGTCTGACTCTTTATCCTGCTGAGCCACTATTCCTATACCTACGATCGGTTTACCCTTATCCTTGCAACATGGACCTGCCTGCTGTCATTCTCATCGTAACCAAGCCAAGTACGTGCACTTGAGACCTCGCATCTTCATGAATGTTAGACCCCTTGTCTCTCCCTCTGTTCCCCTTCCTAAGTCTCTCCCCCAGCTCCTGTCTCTCAGATTGTAAGCCCTAGGGGCAGGGACCGTGTCTATTTTATTACTTTGTAAAGTGCCAGGTACACTGCTGGCGCTATATAAATGTTTGTTAATAATAATAATAATAATAATAATAGTCCAGGTGACCGACCAGGCACCTCCAACTCTGTTTGAGGGCACCGAAGGTCCTCTCGACCACGGTCCTCGCAGTGCACAGCCAGGTGTTGGACAGGGCCTACATCTGGTTCCAGGCCACTGGCTGGGCCTTCATGAGCCAGCGGAGCAGCGGATAGGCCAGGTCCCTGATGATGCAGGGGGACATCAACACCCCCTTGATCCGGGTCATCTGCATGTTGGCACAGTCCCCCTGTACATCCGTGCAAAGAGGGGGGAGATTGCCCAGAGTGGCCGGTGAAGATGTCCGTGAACTGGCCCCAGTGATTGACAACGGCCTGGAGCTGCAGCGAGTGGTAACCATGCCTGTTGATGTACGTGGCCGCATCATCGTGGGGGGGAGGGGCAGAGGATCTCCACATGGGTGCCATCGATAGCACCCAGGCAGTTGGGGAACCCGGTAGGCTCGAAGCCGGCCATCACTGCCCCTGATCCACGAGCTGGATCACACGGTTGAGTAGGACTGCCTCCACAGCCTCACAGAAGTCACAGATGATGCCAGTGACAGTTGTGAGGCCCACACCGAAGTGTTGAGCCACGGAATGGCAGGAATCCGGGGTGGCCAGGGCCCAGATAGCAAAGGCCACCTGCTGCGGGACTGGGATAGGGAAGCACATGGGGGTGTGCAGCCACTCCAGCCAGGGCTGCAGGAGCTCTGCCAGTCATAGGAGGGTACGCAGGTCCATCCGGAAGTGTACCCTCCAAGCATCATTGTCCCATCGTGTCAGGATCCCCTCCCACCATCCACGGTCCAGAGGTGCCTGTCGATGGGCATAGCGTGCATGACAGCCCTTAGGAGGGCCACCCTCCTCCAGTAGTGGCGTGCAGCTGCATGGGTGGATGCAATCAGCAGGGCCCTGCAGTACATCCCGGAGAGCCTGTGTGCCATGCGCATGGCCTGGTTGTGGCGGCGCCTGTGGTGGGTGAGCAGGCTGTTAACAGCAAACCGGGCCAGGCATTCCTGCACCCCAGCGTACATGTCGAGCAGCTCCGTGGTGACCCGCTGCAGCTCGGTGTGCTGGCGGTACCACTCAGATATGATCTTCTGTAGGAGCCAACAGGCAGGCCATGGTTTGCATCCATGGCAGACCAGAGCTGGTAGGTGCCCCGGGAGCACCAGGTGGTGTCAGGCACACTGCTCAGAGGCATGCTCCTACCGCTGTGCTGAAGCTTGCGGCTCGCTATAAGGGATCTGTGGCCTGCTCACACCTGTATGCCACAGGCTGTCCATTGGGCCCTGTACCCAGGTGCTACGCCAATTGGTTGTGGGCTATGTGTTACCGGGTGGTCCCAGTGGCACGGGACTGCCCACCCATCCCAGGAGGCTCCACCTGTAGGTCCTGTGCCCCCTGGTGTCTGTCGCTACGGCCTATTGGAGTGTTGGGTGCCCGGGTGCATTGGAGGGGGGAGGGCTGTGCCCCCGGCATGTAGGTGGCTTAACAGGGACTTGGAGGGTGACTGAATTGTTGTGCGCATATCACTGCTGTCTGTGTGTAGGCCCTCCCCAGGCTTTGGTTCCTGCAGCTGTGCCGTATTCGCTCCCCACGCATTGCTTCCCAGCCCTCCCATTGTGCTGCCTGTGCCCTTATCACGTGGCCTTGGAGCTCCCCTGGTTGCTTCCCCTGCCTACCATCGTTTGAGGCTCCACTGTCCTTGATTCTCACACCCTCTGCCAGCTGCACCATGGCAGATGCTGCTGCATTCGAGCTCCCGCTCAGCGGTTTGGCAGCTGCTCTGCGCTGCTGGACCTACAGGGAGACCATGGCTCTAGCTTGCCTGTGGCATTCCCCTGGCATTCAACTGTTCCTGGGCTCCCGTGCTACCCTCCCAGATGCCTATCGGTGTCTGAGCTCGGGCCTCCGCCACTTTGGATATGTGACTACTGCCTGAGAGTGCCAGCTCCATGCTGCGGAGCTGGGCCTCCGTCCCTTTCCAGATGGGAACATTCTGGAGTTGAGGGGGTCACCGGTGTTCTGATCTGCTGCTGAGATGGTGTCGGCTCTCTCTGTCTGTGCCTTTTTCAGCTTCCAGACCTGTCTGGCGGAGGGCGGCCCTGCCCTGGCTGTGTCCTACTTCTGCTGCATCCTAGGTGCCCGTGGCTACCTGTGTGCCTGTGGGGCGTTGTATTACCGCCTGCTGGAGCTCGGGGAGCCGTTGTGGCCCCCTGCTGCTGACTATGCCTTGCCCGATCCCACTGGACCCGAGCTGCTAGCACTGTCTGAGGTGTGGTCTCGTGCCGATGTTCAGGTTGGGCTCATGGGTCCCGATCCTTTTGAGGCCTACTATCTTGTTGCCCACCACATGGCACGCATGGGCTATCGCCGGGGCATGTTGCAGTGGCCGCATTATGTTCTTCTGTTGGGCCACCCCATGCCACCCCCCTTCGTGACCCCATGCAGCTGGTTGTAGGTCCCCCCGGGTCATCTGTGTCCCAAATATTGCTGCCGACAGGTGCTCCCCGCACCTCCCTGGCCCTTCCATTCTGTGACCTGCTGCATCGTTCTTACTGTGGACCCGCTGCTGTCCTGCCTCCATCTGCTCCCATGTTCCGCTCGGCTATGCCGGTCCGCCTGCATCCCGAGGCCATCTGTGTGGCACCGCTGTACCTTCTGTACCCTTAGGGTTTGGTTCCGTGACCCGCCCCCCGGGCAGCTGTTAGCTGCTATCCGACACCTATACTGGGGATCCCCATGGACCTTTGCACCCCTTGCTCAGCCGGCTCCCAGCCAGTGTCCGTGATCAGCCCTCACACCAACACCCGTGCTGCCTCCATGACTGTATGTGACTGGGGTTCCCTTGCTCACGCAACCCGGCATCCCCGTGTTGGGGGGAGGGGCGGCACCACCAGCTGTCTGCGACTTGGGGCTTGCTTCCCTCGCTGGCTGTGCAGTACCATCCGGGACTAGTTGTCTTGCTGTTGGGACCTGCCTCTGCCCTCCCCACTGTCTTCCTCGGATTGGTGGCTCGTCCCGTGACCCTGCTCTGTCACCGTGTGGACCCCTCTCTGTACAGCGGCCTGTGTTGCTGTTGGGTGCCTCGTGGTGCCTGTGCTGCCCTTGGGGTGTTTGGTGCCTGCTCCCGTATCCCGCTCTGTTCCGGCCCCCTCCTGTTTTGTTGCCCGTTGTTGGCCTCAGCCCCCCCGGTGTCTTGCTGTTGTCTGTTGGGCTGCCCGGTGTGGTGTTCCCCATCCCCCCTTGTATGCCTCCCCCTTGCGCCCTTTCCCATTTGACTGTGCATGTGCTCGCCAGCATGTGTGTGGTTTGTGTTCAGCTCTGTCCGTGGCTTCCTTCTCCCTGTTGTGTGCGTGCAGCTCGGCCGTTCACCTCCCTCCTCCCCCGTCCTTCCCGTTTCCCTCGCATGGGCGATGCCTGTGGTGCTTTTGGCTTCCTTTGCCCTCTGTAGGCCATATGTGTGTCCCGCCCTGCCCTGGTGGCTTCTGGGGGTTCTTGCCATGGTCCGGGATTGGTGTCACGTCTGTTGCGCTATCCCGGATCGTGGCCTGCCTGTCTGTTTCCTTGCCGTGGTCCTGCTCCCGTCATGTCTGTTTGGGGCCTGTCGGAACCACGGGTCAGGGTTGGGTGGCTTTCCATGGTTGGGGATTCACTGTGGCGACCTGGGAGCGTGTAACGTCTGAAATTACCCTTAGTGCCATATTTGGTAGGAAGGAAATATGGGAGGGGACAGTTGAGTGATGGTAAGCCAGATGGCAAGTTTGGATTGGCCGACCACGACAGATGGCAAGCTTTTGATTGGCTGGCAGGGTAAAATAAAAGTGGCTGCAGCCATTTTGTCCATTCTCTTTGGTGAGTTTGGCTATATGCTACAGTGCAGCTGGATCTGCAAGTAATCGGCTGGGGGGTGGGAAGGGTGCCTGGCCTGGCTAGTTTGGTCTGGTCTGGTCTGTTCATAGGGCCAATGCTGGGGGATGGGGGTTACCTTTACCTTGCCATGTAGTTTTTTAAAAAAAACATAAAATAATTGGGTGCCACATTGCTTCTAGTTATGCCTGCTGTTTGGTTGGCATTTGGCACCATGAGGCCAGAGAGATCTCTTTGCCTGGCTCCACTTCCCCTTGCCTGTTCAAGTTACTAGTCTGGTTTACTTACTGGTTTGCTGCTGGAAGTCTAGTCTTTTCAAGTTAGCAGTGTCTGGTCTTTTCAAGTTACCACTGTGCCACAGTACCAATGCCATGCCAAGAGTGTCACCATTGGTGTGTGTGAATGTCTGGTTTCCTTCTTGTGGGTGTTATATGGCTGGCTGGCTTTTGGTGGGACTTCTCCACTCAGTTGCACTGTTTTGTTGTATTCTTCTTGAGCGAATGTCCCACTCTTGATAGCCTGTTTTTTTTGTGCACTGCAAAGGTTGGCATAATAATGATTTTACAGTGGGTGCACTCATTGCTGAGTTGGGCCATGCTGTGGGTACACACACTAGTGAGGGGTTTTTATTTTATTTCTTCTGCACGCAGTTGCACTTTTGTGGGGTTTTCTTCTGGAATAATTGTCCCACTCTTGCTAGTCTGCTTTTCTGAGTAGTGCTGTGGGTTCAAGAACTTTTGCCAAGATGTGACCAGCCGGGGCATTGGGGGAATACCTTCTAGGCCCTTTCACGCAGATAAATTGGGTGTTCAAAAAGTTTGTTGAAACTTGATCAATTTGATTTGCTTGCTAATGTAGTTTTGGGATTTTGTTTGGTGGGATGCCCCAGTCCAACCCCCTCACAGCCACCTTGAGCTTCAAGCCTTGCATGTGTATAATTCATGGGGCATGCTTGGGGGTGGGGGAACTTAATGTTCACATACCCTTTTGTTTTTTTAATTACATGGTGGTGGTGGTGCTTTTTGTGCTGGCTTCCGTTCTGTTTCTCTCACTCTGTCTTTCATCCTGCTGACAGGTGCAGCAGGGGGAGGAAGGGCTGCATGTGTTGGTGTGCACCGTGATTGGCTAGGTAATTAAGAGGGAAGGGGAAGGAGGATGGTCTGGACGAGTTGTTGTGCACATTGTGCACACCCTTATTGGCTAGGCAATTAAATGTCTGCAACTGCTGCACATGGCAACACCTGCTAAGGCGCCAAGCTGGTGCCGAAGAGTTCCAGTTTCCTGACGTCTTGGACTTCAGTTTCCAAAGACCAAAGCTTCAGAAAGAGTACTGAAGTGTCTATGGGTACCTGGACCACCTATTCGGACTTCAATCAGAGTACCCGGAAGTACTATTCGGTTCAGTTCTACAAATTATTCATTTTTTGTGACAGTTTGATGTACTGGTTGCCACTGTCACTCAAATAACAAAATAAAACAATAACCCACACCTGCCACCCCTAACATGGAGCCAAATCTCTCCCTTTGCAGGTGTATGTGTGTGTGAGGGGGTACTGCTCCAACTCCCTCCTCCTCGTCAGCCCCAGCACGGACCCCAACATACCTCTGCCTCACCAAAAGCCAGACACGGCTGTGTTCTTTTCATGCCAAATCTCTTCTCTCGGATGCAGGCACACACCAGAACCTCCATAAGAGATACATCCTCCTTTAAATTTCCACTGCCACTGCTGCCGCCAGTGAATTTTTACAGGAAGAAATTATCCAGAAAAACAGGAATTCCATGTTTTTCTCCGGGAAAACAGGAATTCTGTGTTTTTCTCTGATAAAATAGGAATTCTGCATTTTTTTCCTGGTAAAATGGGAATTCCGTATTTTTCTCTGGTTTTCTGCACTAAACAGAAAACCAGAAATCCTGCTCATCAGAAACAGACAGGAACACAGAGCTCCAGAACAACAAGGGGCAAAACTAACGGAGTCGCACTGCTAACGGCAATTACTCTGCAGGCCCCATGGAATTATGTTTTTTTTAAAAAAATCCTTGAAACAGGTTAAACATTGCCAAATAGTTGGTCCCACAAATGTAGGACCATCTACTTATTAAACACCACATATATCAGGAACAAAACAGTGCAGATTTAGTATGGTATCTTAATAGAACAGCACCATCTAGTCATAATTTAGAACAAATTTAGGCAGACGACATAGCCCTGACATAGGAATAACAGGACCCAAATAGTGTTAACAGATAATTCAATAGCGCTTTCAGATCAGAAATTAGCCCAGAAGACAGAATTGGAATTGAGTCAGAGAGGAGAAACATCTCCATCAAATCAGCCAATTAAATCATAACCAGATCCATGAAAACAATACATTTCTCAACAATAAACAGAACAAAGGGAGAAACCAAAGGAAGACCTTTACACAATTCAGCTCACACCAGAAGCGTCATTATTACTCAAGACAGACAGGAAGTTTTGCTGAATAAAGGCTTCAAGCTTCTGTTCTTGACTGAAAATTATGTGTCTGCCTTTAAAACAGAAAGAAAATATTGCTGGGAACCATATCTGGGCTCTTATTCCAGCTTTGTTGAAGAGCTCCATATATCTATGCCATTTTCTGTGCTTTTGTAAGATAAAGGGTATGAAACAGCTCCCCTATGAAGAGATACTAGATCGGTTAGGGCTCTAACATGGAATGGTTATTTACCCTCTCAAACAGTACTAGAAGGAGGGTCACCCCATGAAACTAACAAGTAACAGATTTTAAACGAATAAAAGTAAGTATTTCTTTACTCAATGCACAATTAAGTTGTGGAATTTGTTGCCAGAAGATGTGGTTAAGGCCAGTAGCATAGCTGGACTTAAAAAAGATTTGGCCAAGTTCTGGAAGATAGATACTTTAGCAGCTGTTAGCTAAGTAGGTTTAGGGGATCATAGCCTCTTACTGTCTGGAGTGAACAACAGGGAACTGAGGGTGATTTCAGATGTGCCGGCCTCCGTTCTTGACACAGCGCGGGGTCAAATCTTCGTCCCCCTCTGGAATCAGGCCGGCCAGTCAATAGACATGCCGGCCTGATTCTGCTTGGGGATCGGGGAGGGGCTGGGGCTGTGCGGCGCAACGTGCGGCCACACAGCCCCGCCCCCCCATGTTCCCCCGGCCGCCCGCCCTCCTGGAGACGGGCGGGCACAGGACCACGCTCCGGCCTCGTCGGAGGTAACAGACGCTACCATCTGCCGATTACGGACCGTGGTCCAGGTAACCACCATTCCGGAGGTGAGACCGGCCTCCCCTCTGGAATGGTGGTTAATTGGATTCCCGCCGGGTGTTCAGTGTGGTGAACATCTGGCAGGAACCCCTTCAGACGTTACGGGATCTCCTCCACCACAGGTGGTTCACTGTGGTAAAAGGGAGGCCAGTAACGTCTGGAATCACCCAGAGTGCCCCGTTGTGACCTGTTGGGTACCCCAGAGACCAAGATTGGCCACTGTCAGAAACAGGTGTTAGTTTCAATGGACCATTGGTCTGACGCAGTATGGCACTACTTACGTTCATCCTAGATGACTACAACAGGAGAAACATACACCTGGATTAAATGGACACAACTCTCTGGCCTCAATGGCAGAGGCAGCTGATCAGTACCTTTTGAAAACTCATCCTCTTCCAGCATAACTGCATACCACACGGTGCCCATTCAGCGCTGTGTGTATCCCGGATACAGTGACTGACACAATAACATAGGGTTTACAAAGTAAGCAGCAATGTAGTTATCAAGACTCTGTGGATATAATGAGGAACTGTTTAACATTATAATAAATAAATCATTGTGGCAGGGAGCAGCATGACAGGGCTGCTGTGCCTTTAAGAGTGACATGGGGACTGGACAAGCTGAAATGCACCAGGCAACTGAATTGGCTGACAGAAGAAGGGCTTGGTGAGGCCATCCCTGTTAGAGGTAACCAGTCCAGCAGAGAGATAGTAGAGTGTGTGGCAGGGTACTGGCCCTTTAAGAGCTGGAGGTCTGAAGGGCTAGTCACATCCATCTGAGCTGTATAAGAAGATACTTCAGTCTGAGTCTAACTGCAGACCAAGCAGGAGCTCTGCAGGACTGTCTCCATAGGCCTGAAGGCATAGTGCTGGTGAATAAGCCAGAGGGATAACCAAGGACGGCCGAGAGTGCTGGGGATACCCGAGAATGGCCATGAGCGCGGGGCTGCCTGAAGAGGTCCAGGGACTGGGGATGTGTTAAGGTCTGACTGAAGGCTACCAGACTTTGGGTGAACCAGCCAGAGAACTGTTGCCTGACTGAGTTAGGGTGAGATATTGCCAGGGTTGTGGGACAGCTACTTCCTGGCATTAGAAAGTAAATCTGTTATCTGGGACTATGCTGAGGGGGGAGAACTATATGGATATAAAAGTGGCTGCTGAATTAATTCCCTACCTCTGAGTGACTTGGAAGCTGAATTCCCCGCAGTGACCCATCGTATCCTGCAAGGAATTATCCCTGGGGAACCACACTCTGTTACAGTGGTGGAGAATGAATGCACCGGCCCAAACATCAGCCATCAAGCTGTCTGAGTGAAAGCGGGTGAACCTGTGTAGGGGCGGTGCCTTAGAGCTGCTGAACACAATTCTCCAGCTGCTCTGTTGGCCTGCAGCTGGAGCATTGTGTCCAGCAATGCTGACAGAGAGCAGTGGAGAATTGTGCCTAGAAACAGTGAACAAGAGTTGGCAAAGGACTGTGTAGTGTTGGCTCGCATGGATGAGGGCTCGAGATGGGCTGGAGCCAGGAGGCTCTTCCACTGATGGCAGTGTGTGTCCAGGTCTGCATTCAGAAGCAGCAAGAGAGACTCAACTGCTCAGCGAGATGGTGGCTAGAGGAGTATGCCCCAGTTGGAGACAGTCTTGCAACATGTGGGCCTGGGTGGAGCCAGAGCTGCAGCGCCATATTTGGAACCAGGACAGCACCCAAGTAGCAAAGAGAATACAGACCCCACTGATGCCAAGACAGTGGTGGAAAACAGTTACTGGAGGTTCCCTGGATGAGGAACCTTGAAAGAATGACAATGGGGACACTTATGGAGATGGTGGCCCTACTTGACTAGTAAAGGGACCTGGACTCATGGAAGCCAGAGAATGGAGCTGTATGGGGCCAGAGGGCAAGACTATAAATGGGCCAGAGCATGCTGGACTTGTAAAGGAACAGGCCAGGTGCCTTTAGTGGGCCCAAAAAAGAACTTCCCTGCAAAGGGAATGGGTTGCAAGCAAACCCAGGGTTGCTTGCAGGCAAAAGAGCCAGCCCTGGGAAAGACATGTTGGGGCTGTAATAGGATAGGGCACATGCAGACAGAATGCCCGAATAAGAAGCACCCAGCTAAAGTCATTAGTAGGAGAAAAAGGTGCTGGACATGCCATAAGAAAGGGCACCTAAAAAGAGAGTGCCTGGCCTGGAGAGCTCAGAAAGAGACAAAGCCTCAGAGAGAAACGGAGTGCCCGAGTGAAAGGGAAAAGGCAGAGACAGAAGGACAGCCCCAAAAAGAGAGAGACAGACAAGGTGGAGGTGATAGAGCCAGTCCGGGGTCCAATATAGAAAGGGGGGAAATGAGACAGACAGAGGAAACTTGCCCAGAAGACCTAAAAGCCCTATCAAACAGACAGTGGCCCAGAATGCATTCCTGATGAAGGAGAATGTGATTTTAATGGTGTCTCAGAGGGGTTCTGATGGCCTGAGGAAGCTAATAAAAGAGAACGTTGCACTTCACCAAGAAGCAAGGTACTTGAGAGCAGCTCTTATGGACCAGGGAGAGTCTGACGAGTTGGAAGGAGATGAGAGAACAAAGTCTCCTCATAAAGCAAGAGACAGAGATTGAGAGAATCCAAAGTAATGGGTGGTGACCCACAAACCAGGAGCCCAGGACTGGGAAAAGCTGGGCGGGCCTGGCTCCCACCCCTTCTTGAGAACATAGGAGGGATCTCATGAACTGGAGAACGATTATTGAAGCTCGGCTGTAGGCAGGGCCCCGATTCTTCCATGGAATGTTTTTTAAAATTCCGTGGGAGTCTGTGTGCCTCCTGACCCAATTCTGCGGGTCCCTGTCCTCCACCCCCATACTCACCAGGCCGGGCCAGGCTGGACTGAGTGGGGGCGTGCCTGGGGTTGCTTTCCCTCCACAGCCCAGCAACTCACCCGGCTCAGTTGCTTCCTGCCCCCCTCCCTCCAGCCTGCCCACCAGCTCTTACCAGCACCAGGAAGTGGCAGTGGTGACAGGAGGAGCTCTGCAATGGCAGCAGGAGGAGGAACTCACATGGCAACCCGCTCTTTTAGAAGACCCAGGGTCCTAGAGCGCCTGCTACCATACACTGAGGCTCCTGAGCAGCTGTGGCAGGAACTTTGAAGTTTGTTGCCGCAGCCGGAGACCTTAAAATATGGCATTTGGGTGCATGTGTGCCATCTTTTCTCCCTTGGAAGCATGCTGTGAGCTGTAGTTCAGCATGCCGCCAAGGGGGAAAAGATAGTGTACATGCGCCTGAATGCCATGCTTTAAGGTTCTGTCTGTGGCAGCCGATGCTAAGTTTCCTGCCGCAGCTGCCTAGGAGCCCCAATGTCTGGTGGCAGGGACTCCAGGGCCCTGGGTCTTCTGGAAGAGTGAGTTGCCACCTGAGTTCCTCCTGCCCCTACTGACTGACCCCTTCCTTAGAGCAGACTACCACATCCCAGCCGCGCCGGACTGGTGGGAGGGGGTGCCTCCCCCCCCAGCCCAACAACTCAACTGGCAGCAGCTGCTTCCTGCCATCCTCTCTGCTGCTCTGGGCTTGGGTGGGGGGCAGTGCACTGGGGGGGAAGTTACATCAACACATGCAAGCTACTGACTGGCTCTCGTACTGTCATGTCACCTGTCAATCACTGCACACAAGCCAATCAGAGGCTTGTGTGCAATGCTCTCGTGACATCAGAGCACGAGAGCCAATCAGTGGCTTGTACGTGCTGATGTCACTGGACAAGGGAAATTCCATGGGAAATTTCCCCATTTAATGAGTGAGGGCAACTCCCATAGTGGTGTTTAAAGAGACAGTGGGTACGGGATACGCGATTGAGCCAGTACCCCAAAAGTTATTACTCAATAGCTGCCCCGAGCTGCTTGCAGGAGGGGCGGGGTATAAATATATTAAATAAATAAATAGACAACTGAGCTGGTCACCTCAAGGGCTATACAAATAAGTAACAGATGCTTACAGGTGGTAGGGAGGCGACTGAGTCAACCACCAAGTAGGAATGAGAACCTGGGGGAAGGACCAGATAACAGGGCCTGATTGAAAATGAAACTAGGACTGTTTAGTGTAAACTCAATAAGGTCCCAGGGGGAGAGTGACCGGAAGAAATGGGTGGTCTGGCCTCCCAACACCAAAAAAGGGGGTAAACATGTGAATTATTGTACATTCCGGCAGGGTGGGCGATAGAGCTGGCTGGAACACTGGACATCTTCATACGTCCCAGCAGGGTGGGCAATTGAGCTGGCTGGGACACTGAAATGTATACATCCCAGCAGGGTTGAGCCAGCTGAGATATTGAATTATGGAGACATCCCGGCAGGGTGGGTGATTGAGCCAGCTGGGACATTGAGATAGGACTATATCCCAGCAGGGTGGGCGACTGAGCCAGTTAAGACAAAGAACCATGAAGTATGTGAACTGTTTGGAACTGTGAACTATATGAACTATTCAAATGTCTTGTGTTTATGTGGTTGTGACACACTGTGATAGTAGCAGGAGGGCCAATGAGCTGGCTACCAAGAACAAAATGTGATGTTGGTAGGGTGAAGGCAGATGAGCCAACTGCCGAAGATTAAGCGAGAGCCCTGGGAATAACAGAGGCTTAAGGTGTGCATAGTACCACCAGGAGCAATCTTGCTCTGAGGTGTCCCAGGGCTGGGACGTTTGGAGAGACAGGTGGGCTGGCCTCCTACCCCAGCAGGGGTCTCATTGTGTATAAGAAGCGTGACATGAACAACTGGTGGACTGGGCTGGCTATAAGGGGTGAAGGGAGGACAGAGTGGGAGGTTCAAACCCCAGAGCCAGCTGCAGGGTGACAGGCAATTGAGCCAGCAGCCAAAATGATGTTGTTCCTTTAAGAGTGACTTCAGCACCAGCCTGAGGACTGGACAGGCTAATACACTTCAGTCTGGGTCTGGCTGCAGACCAAGCAGCTGTGCAGGAACCTTCTATATGGTCCTAAAGGCATTGTGCTGGTGAGTAAGCTGGAGGGATAACCAAGGACAGCCAGGAGTGCTGGGGATACCTGAGAGTGGCTGGGAGTGCTGGGCTGCCTGAAGAGGCCCAGGGACCAGGGTTGTGTTAAGGCCTGATTGTAGGCTACCAGACTTTGGGTGAGTCAGCCAGAGAACTATTGCCTGGCTGAACTGGGGCTAGATATGGCCAGGGTTGCCAGAGGGCTGTTTCCCGGCGTTAGAGTGTAAAACTGTTATTATTTTATTCATTTCTATCCCGCCCCTCCAGCCGCAGGCAGCTCAGGGCAGCTCACACAACAGACAATAAAACTTCAGTGATACAGTAATAATAAAATACATTAAAAACCCTTTAAACCCAATAAACAAAACCAACCCCACCCTGTACCCCTTTTAAAAAACATAGCCCATCACCCAACCCTCACCCTATTAACCCCCTACCCATCCCCTCCACCAAATGCCTGGCAGAAAAGCCAAGCCTTCAACTGCTGCTGGAAGGTGAGGAGATCTGGACAAAGGCAGACACACACCGGGAGTGAGTTCCACAGCACAGGTGTGGCCGCCAATAACGCCCTCCTGTCCAAAGCCACCCAACGATATCTCAGGACCTCCAGGAGGGCCTTCCTCGACGACCGCAGGAGCTGCCCCGGGGCCCAGGAAGTGAAGCGATCTCTCAAGTAGGTAGGGACCAGACTGTTTAGGGAACCCAGGGAATGAGGCAATCCCTCAAGTAGGTAGGGGCCAGACCGTTATCAGGGACTATGCTGAGGGGGGAGAACTATATGGATACTGAAGTGACTGTTGGAAGTAATTTCCTACCTGTGAGTGACTTAGAAGCTAAATTCCCCGCAATAAGTGACCCTAAAGGTGTCAGATCCTACAAGGACTTAATCTTTGAGGAACCATGCCCAGTCACAATCAAAGATACATTACCTTTCGTTATTTAAAAATTGTAATCGCTAAGACAGCTTCCACGATACCACTTTGCCCTGTGTGATGGTAGAGGGTGTGGATTCCCCCCTTTCCCTCAGAGAGCTAGTGTGGACTGAAGCTACCTCAGGGTGAGCACCCAATCATGGAGTAGTAGGCTGTTTTGGGGGGGGGGGTAGGCTGGCGTGCGGGCTTCTGGANGGGGGGGGGGGGGGGAGTATAAGGTGAGCCACTCCCACTTAAACAGCAATGACTTACCTTGCATTCCACACAGAGGTCATATACACAGAAATAGAAGGAGGGACAAGTTACCAAGAAGGAGGGGCAAGTTACTAAGGATGAACACAAATGAGTGGGCCAAACCTGTAGGGATAATGGCAGAAAGACTAAGGCACAAAATGAGCTAAGGCTAGTGAGGGAAGCTAAAAAAACAAAAAATGGATTTTTAAAGTATGTCAGAAGTATTATTATTATTATTATAATAAACATTTATATAGCACCAGCCATGTGCCTGGTGCTGTACAGAACGTAGAAATAGACGTGGTCCCTGCCTGTGGCTTACAAGGGAAAGAATAAGGAAATGGTGGGTCCCCTGCACAATGAAGATGATGCAATGTTGTAGGGGACAAAAAGAAGGCAGAACTTCTCAATTCTTATTTTGCCTCAGTCTTCGCAAAATAGGGAAACTGTGGCCAGCCTGGCAAAGAGTGTATAAATGAAGAGGTGGGGGGGGGGAGGGAGGAAATCATAGGCCAGAATACATAGAGGAGGTCAGAGAATACCTGACTACCTTAAATGAATTCAAACCTTCAGGGCCCGATGAGTTACACCCCAGGATACTAAAAGAACTGGCGGAAATACTCTCAGAACTTCTGTCAACTACAGAAATAGCAGAGCATTTCTTGAAAACTCTTGTAAAACAGGGGAGTTGCCAAAAGACTGGAGCTGAGGAAATGCTACTCTGGTTGTTAAAAAAGGGAAAAAGGAGGATCCCAGAAATTGCAGACCAGCCAGCCTGACTTCAATACCTGGGAAGATACTAGAACAGGTTATAAAAGTTGGTCTGTAAGCACCCCATTGACAATGCAGTAATTGCTTGTAGTCAGCATGGATTTGCAGGAACTAACCTTGTCTCACTCTGATCGAGTAACTAACTTAGGGTATTTTCAGACGTTACGAGATCACGCTCGACCAGTCAATACCCTGTGGTGGGGAATGGTCCCGTAACGTCTGTTGGGGAACCGGAAGTTCCCCCCCAGATGTTTACCACGGTCAATCGCAGTGGGGAATCACATTCACCATGCGATCGGCTGAATCGGTGAGGCCGGCGCCGATCACGTGGTAAATGCGATTCCCCGCCGCGATGAAGGGGCCCGTCTCATCTAGATGGCAACCACGGCCCGGAATCCCCGGAGGGATTCTGGGCCGTGGTCAATTTGGGCAGGTGCTGCGGCTGCATTGGCTGCGGTGCCCGCCCATCTTCCCAGAGGGCAGGTGGCGGGGGAGCGTGGGGGGGGGGGGCACAGGGCCGTGCGGCTGCACGTTGCACCGTGCAGCCCCGCCCCCTCCCCGATTCCCTGCCGGGATCAGCCGGCATGTCTGTTGGACGTGACGGGCTGATTACGGCGCGGAATCAGAAGGGTGATTCCGGGATGGGGCGAATGCCACCCCGTCTCGTCTGAAATCACCCTTAGTTGATGAGGGAACACTGTGGACATAATATAACTTTATTTCAGTAAAGTGTATAACAGAGGGTGATTTCCCACATGACAAAATGCTCCCAATCTGCCTCTGGGAAAGTCTCCAAGAGGCAAATCAGGCACGGGCTTTGTAGTGTGGAAATGTTAACCCAGGCGTTTTTTGCAGCAAACCTGTGGGGGATTCAGAGTTGGTGCAAAGCCAGTAAATATGACCTTGTATTCCCTACAGGATTGCTGCCAAAAATGCATGGGTTAACATTTCCACATTACAAACTCCATGTCTGATTTGCCTTCCAGAGATTTTCCTGGAGGCAAATTGCTTGCATTTTGTCACTTGGGAAAGTGCCCCAACTTTCACACAAGATCCTCATTGACAAACTTGCCAAGTATGGGCTGGAGACACTACAATAAGGTGGATTTAATGGATGGCTGAATAACTATACTCAAAAAGTGACCATCAATTGCTCATCATCAAGCTGGAGGGAGGTATTGAGTGGGGTCCCACAGGACTCTCCTGGATTTTGGTTAGATATCAGGAAAACATTCTTAAGAGTAAGAGCTATTCAGCAGTGGAATGAATTGTCTAGAAAGGTCATAGGCGCTCTGTCACTGGAAGTTTAATTTAAAAAAAGTCTGAACAGCCATCTGTCAGGAATGCTATAGGCCACTTTCAGACCTTCCCCCCCACGCATATTCTGGCTGCGGGAGGGAATGCGCAGCCAGGATATGCACAGGGTGCCGCTGGTCTGAAAGGCCCCCCACCCACCCACTGCACGGCTTTGCCAGCAAACACCCACAGAGATACAGAGCAGGAAACAATCACTGGAAATTGATTAGCAAGTTATATGTACCTGAAGTAGTGGAATAAAATCTTCCTGCTCTAGATAGTCACAGCTGGGTTTTGCTAGGAGGCAAAGGAACTTGGATGCATCATCATGACAGTTCTGTAGTATTCTATGAAAGAGAAACAAGAATGCAAATTACTCCAACCAATTCAGATTCCCAGAGGGCAAAGAGAAAGTATCATGAGCTGCCACACTGAAAATTATGCAAAAAATGATCAGTAAGTAACACCTATCCTTTTCTTTGTAATCCACTGAAACAATCCTCAGGGGTTTCTTCAATAGCAAGTATTGTTGCTGATTAACATTCAACTACTGTCTCGGCAGGGAGGGGGGGAGAGACATGACAACATGCCAGATTATTCTTCAGGGGTAATGAATCACTGGGTCTTTTTAATTCTTTATTATTTTCATATCAAACAACAATAATTACAATTACTTTAATAAAGGAGACACAAATAAAGTTTACATATTGCGATGTATTCCCCCACCCCACCCCCATGCCCCCACAGCTAAGCTAAGCACCTGCAACTTCTCAACTTCTTGAACGTATCCCTGCCTCTCCCTATATTCACCTCCTCCCCGTTCTCCCCTCCCTTGTCCATCCTAGATTTAAGTCCCTTATGGCAGGGACCTGTCTCTAATCATGGCTGTTCAGCACCAGAAACATTGCTGGTGATAAATAAATAAATAGCTTGCACTGTGCGTGCGTGCGTGCGTGCGTGTGTGTGTGAGAGAGAGAGAGAAATAAACTTATGCACTTCTCTGTTCTTTTTACTATTCCCATATTAACATAATTCCATTTGGAGGTTTCATGTTTTCTCAATGTCCAAAAGATACATTTTGAACAAGCCTGTTCTTGTTGGGTAAAATTCAATCTGTTCAAAGGCCCTTATGCATTTCTTACCTTACCTCCCACGTAAACGCTAGTTGGAGATTTTAATAGAAGCATAGATGGCATGTGGGTTTATGTGAACCCTCGCCAAGGGTGCTTTTTACCCATCCACAATAGTAGGGATGTAGGGGCAGCTGTAGTTAAGGCAACGTTTTAAGACCTTGTTTTCAGTTGCTTATATTAATAATTAATATAATATTAATAATTGTGTGTACAGTTATCCATCCTGCATATTTTGCCTCAGGCTCATTTAAAAAAACACCCATAACTGAAGACATCGTTTACATTACAATCTGCAATATCATCCATAATTCAGACATTCTGATAATCCACAGTGCATAAGAGGGAAAGCATGGCGAGTGCACAGAATATTCTTCATTTATATACTTCAATTCCGGAAGTTTGTCAAAGATACTATTGCTAGCTAATATTCAAAAAATTGTGCCAAAACATCTGACTTCCTTGCTGGGGAATCTCCTTCCTCTGCATATTGTATAATGGGAAACTATATTGCTAAATAGTTATAACCCTTTCATCTGCCCACAGATTTTCTAACTTAAGACAATTTCCCCATCACCAAAATTTTCCAAATTTTTACATACCACTGGTTTAGGGTGGGAAGTGAGACTTCCTTCCATCTATAGGCTATACAAAGCCTAGCAATCAAAAGTAAAAACGAGATCAATTTGTCATTCTGGCAGAATGTGTGCTCTTTGCATTAGAGGGGCCAATGATAAAGTACACTTTGTAATTTGCTCTATGGCCCTAATCACTTCTAACTAGGCCTGATGCGAGAGCAGGTGCCCTTGTTCTGTTGGGAAATACGGATTGACCTTTCAGGAGGAAGGAGGAAATCTACCAACATTTTTTGTGATTTTCCGCTATTTTCTGACATTCCAGTAACGTTTGGTAATACCGTAAATTACAGAAATAGCAGAAACTAGCAGAAAAATCACGTAAAATGTAGAAAATGCTGGTAGATTTCCTCCTTGTGCAAATGAAGGTGAAAAAGCTGTTCCTGTTGGAAACAGCACTTGCAGAGATTTTTTTTTTCAGCTCTACTCCTAACCAATATATCCTGAAACTTGGGGGGAGATCCACCACCAACCAAAGAATGTTCCTCTTTCCCTTCACACTCTTCAGTAGAAAGCCTGAGATACAAAGAATATATGTTGAGTTTTGACAGGAGTCAAATACCGTCTATATAGAATTTTGTAATTCTCCTTGTGCAGGACAATTATTGATGAGGTGTATCCATGTTCTCAACAGTGTATCCATGTTTCTGATCTGTATCTACAGCCCAACCTTTCATTTCTTTTTCTTTTTTTTAATCCATCTCCCTTTCTGCCAGAATTGTGTATATTTTAGATATAAACCCTTTCCCTTCCTGTGCTGCATAGACCATTTCCTCAAAAGTCATCAAGGGTCTGGTTAAAGCAATTTCATTTTTAGTTTACTTAATAAATATGTAACCTTGAGGTATTGAAAATTCTAGGATCAAAAAGCTTCTCAGTTTAAGAGAGGAGTTAAGGCTCTTACAAATTCACTCGTGCTCCAAAAACCATGGAAACTGTAAATTAAGGTTCCTGTTTTAACTTCAATGTATCCAAACTCTCATCTCTCACCTTAACAGCTCTCGCCTTAACTTGTGTGCCATGTAAGCAGTAAAGACATTGTACAGTCTCACTTACAGCTTATAGTCCATGCACGCACACTTTGTGATGGTCTTTCAATCCTCTTCCTCTGTAGGTTGGGAGCAACACTGAAGTTGGGGACAGCAAGCTCCTCCCCAACCCCAATATTATGGACTTGATCCCTGTTTCCACTGTAGCCACAATTTCTCCTTCATTTATAGCTCTCCTCTCAGGCAGTAGCTGTCCCCCCCCAAACCTTGTCCCTAAATATACAGCACCCATCTCTCACCCATATGCCCCCATATACATCCCCACACAGCAAATGGGTGCCCCCTCCCTATAAACATACTACTCCCCACCCCTGGCTGAGTCCGAGCCTCGTCCCCCTCATGTACACCCTCCCAGCATCTGACTTCCTATTGCCCATACATAACCCCACTCCTCGCTGCCCCCAATCTTGTCTGCCAATACACATTCTGTGCCCATCAACCTTGTTTGACTATAACGCCAGAATAGGTGATTCATGTTGAGGCAGATGAAATAAATAAAATCTACGGAATTCCCCAGCAGTATTATGTGGTAAGTTTCTATGTGTTATTTGTTATATCCTTCATATTTTGTATGCTGCCATGAGCCTTTGAGGGAAGGGTGGGGTAAAAATTGAATGAATAACATAATAATAAAATAATAATAATAATTAATAATAATCAATTAATAATTAATAACAATAATAATAAATTATTGTTATTATTAATAATAGAAGTAGTAGTAGCGTTTTGAAATTTATTGCTGATGAGAATTTTAGAATGTTGAATGGCTGGACAGGAAAAGATTTGCCTGGAGCATTTACATTTGTTACTTCTAAATGCGCAAATGTGATAGACTATGTCTTAGTAGGACCACAGACGTGGCACAAATATAAATTATTTGAAATTTTACCACAAGCTGCGAGTGACCACTTTCCTCTTTATTTGAAGATTCCATTAGACAATCAAGAGATGATCCTGCACAAGTTCCACTTGTAGCCTCTTCTGTAGAAATAGTGAATAAGAGGAGAGTCTTGTGGACAGTGAATTAAGGGATACATGTATCACTATATTTAATTATTTTACTTTAGGCACTCATTTACAAACTTTTTTGGATAGTAAGCCACATGAAGCAATCATTATGAGACAAGTGATAAAAAAAAACTGGATGGTGTTCTCACTACAGGTACTACTGTATTAGGGAGGGTGTTGCTGCCATAAGCCCTGTGGTTTGATAATGATTGTTATGAAGTTAAGGAGATTAGTGCTTTGAAGGAGCTAAAGGTCAAAAACGATTTTGAAACCTTTTAATAAGTTAAGACAATGAATTCAAACTACAAAAAAGTAATAGAATGGAAGAAAAGAGAATACCAAATGAAATTGTGCGAGAAGCTTGTTGTTGCAGAAGAGAGAAATGATCATAAGCATTTCTGGCAGACTATAACTAAAAGGTACAAAAATGTTTAGTTCAATACCAGATGCTTTATCCCAGAGGATACCTTTGGGTTTTTTTAAACCAAGGCCACTTTCAGACACACACACACACACACACGGCACATATTCTGGCTGCGGCAGGGAATGCGCAGCCAGAATATGCACAGGGATCGACCGGTCTGAAAGCTCCCCCTGCGCGGGTTTGCCGGCAGACATGCACTTGGATGCAAAGCAGGAAATTGAGCTCTGCATCCATGCACATATCTGCTGGCAAAGCCGCGTGGGGGGTGTCTTTCAGACCGGCCGATCCCCGCACATATTCTGGCTGTGCATTCCCACCACAGCCAAAATATGCGCGGGGGAGGGAGAGGGGAATGTCTGAAAGTGAGCTGAGTTTAACAACCCCTTTGCTGCCGCTGAGAGTTTGGATACATTTATACTGTATGAAACTTCAGTTAATAACTTACAATTGGGTCGTTATCTGGTAGATGAATTCCAACTAAAATCTTATATAGCTTCATTTCAAAATGGACTCCTGGCCTTGATTTCCTAACCCCAGAAATCTTTAAGACATTTATTGATTGGTGGTGTCCAGTTTTGATTTAAAAAAAAGAACCTAATGAATTCCCCCCACCCCTCCAATAATTTACCATCATCCTGTTGGACGGGATTTACCTAAAGCATTGGACAGATAATATAATAGTTCCAATTTTTAAAAGCGGTAATAAAGTTCCAACTGCATATCAACCTATTAGTCTTTTAAATATTCCAGCTAAAATATTTGAAAAACCACTTATTTCGTCTTCAAAATTGGCTCTACGATGATGATATTTTGGAGGAAGAACAGGCAGGCTTTAGGGATGGATACTTAAGCATGGACCTTTGTTTTGTGCTGCATTATCTGACTGTTAAGTATGTTAAAAAACAAAACCATCTTTATGTCTCTTTTAAGATTTAATGGGAGCTTTTGACTCCATTGACAGGTTGAAATTATAAAAGAAACTGGCAGCTACTGCAATGAATAGAGCTCTGTTGACATTATTATTTGACTACATCTTGTAGAGTTTGTTATGGGCCTCATAGAGCCCTGTCTGATAGTTTTCAAACAACTACAGGGGTACAACAAGGGTGTCTGCTTACTCCTTCACTTTTTAGTTCATTTAAAAATCATTTAAGTCATTATCATGCAGCTAATCTCATGTGTATCATGGAGACCTGACTGGAAAGAGTCGGGGCCTATTCTGGCTGATCTTATTCCAGCTGGGTACTCCATGCAGCATCAGACACGGTCAGAGGAACAGGGTGGGGTGGGTGGTGTAACCATTTTTTTTAGGGACTCATGGTCCATTAGGAGGTATCCAGTGCCACTTATGTCGGGTATTGAGGGTCTCCATCTTGTGACTGATTTGGCAGGAGACAAAATTGGAGTGCTGCTAGTATACCGTGCACCTACCTGTACGGCAGCATTCCTGTACGCTCTGACAGAGTTGGTGTCCCCAAAGAGGTTATACTTGGGGGACTTCAATATTCACATCAACGTTAGTCTTAGAGGGGCGGAGTGTGAGTTCATGACTGCCATGGCAACCATGGACTTGTCTCATGTAGTCATCGGCCCAACACATGATGGGGGGCATACCTGGACCTGATTTTCTGCACTGGCCTTGAGGTAGGTGATCCATTAGTGGGGAAGGTGTCAACTGAGCCCTTGTCATGAACGGAACATTACCTCCTACGGGCCTGTCTCCTGGCGTATGTCTGCCCCTGGAGGGGTGTGGAACCAGTTCAGTTGGTTTGTTCCTGGAAACTGATGGAACTGGAGAGGTTCCAGAATGCTCTGGGGAAATTACCCTGTGATCTTGACGACCGGATGCTCAATGACCTCAGTGCTATTTGAAACATTTTGCTGACTGAGGCCATCAACAGGACGGCTCCTAGGCATCTGCTTCCTAGGCATTGGCATCGCAGGCTTCCTTGGTATAAAGAGGATCTGCAGTTGCTGAAGCAAGAAGGGCATCGGTTAGAGCAAAGCCCCATTCTCATGTTGAAGCCAACAGATTGCAACATAGAGCCAGTTTGCGAGCCTATGTCATGGTTGTGCAGGCAGCAAAGGAGTTCTTTGTGCCCTCATAACATTAGTGAATGCTTGACCAACAGAGCTTTTCCGGGGGCTGGTCGGTCCGGCCTCCCTCCACCTGGAACTCATATTCACTACGACTTCGATGCTGCACTTATTACAATAAGAGAATGAGAGATTATGGAAGCCCTGCCTTGTCTGACTTTGTGGGATCAGTTTCAATGGGTTTCTCCCACTGATGTTCTGGGGACAGTCAGAGTCACCTCTTGTGAACTGGATCCATGCCTGTCCTGGCTGGTTAAGGCCAGCTGGGAGTTGCTGGAGCCATTGTTAGCGGGGGTGGTCAATGCCTCCCTTCAAGGGGGTAGGGTGCCAAGTTGCCTTAAAGAGGGGGTGGTGCGGCCCCTGCTCAAAAAACCATCTCTGGATGTTGACTCCCTCGCCAGTTATTGGCCTGTCTCTAACCTTCCCTTTTTAGGGAAGGTTATTGAATGGGGAATGGCTCGGCAGTTGCAGGAGCATCTCGACCAACTCAGTTTTCTAGATCCCTAGCAGTCCAGCTTTCATCTGGGCTATGGCACTGAGACTGTGCTTGTGGCTTTGGTCAACAATCTTCTCCGTGAATTAGATCAACCCTGCAAATTCTATTATATCTGTCAGCTGCTTTTGATACCACTGACCATGAGATGTTTGTGACTCACCTGTGGGACTGTGCTGGAGTGGGCAGGATTGTTCTTGAATGGTTCCGCTCTTTCCTGGCTGGAAGAACTCAGAGAGTGGTGCTCGGGGACCATTGTTCATCTCCCTGGGACCTCTTGCGTGGAGTCCCGCAGGGTTCCATTCTGTCCCTTCTCCTGTTCAATGTGTATATGCAGCCACTGGGAGAGGTCGTGAGGAGCTCTGAAGTTCATTGTCAACAATATGCTGATGACACTCAACTCTATCTCTCTTTTCATCCAACCCAGACCCCGCAGTCTCGGTGCTTATACGATGTCTGGCGGCTGTGGGGAACTGGATGAGGGCGAGCCCACTGAAGGTAAATTCCGACAAGACGGAGATGATGCTAGTGGGGAAGGAGGTGGGTGTGGCATCCCACATCATTTACGGGGTTCACCTCCACTGGCTCCCCAGGTTAGGAGTCTGGGAGTGCTCCTTGATATGCAGCTTCATCGAGATGGCCAGATTGGAACTGTGGTGAGGAGCGCTTTCCATCAATTACACCTGCTGCAACGGCTTTGGCCGTACATCTCACACTTCAACCTGGCCACTATCATCCATGCTTTCATCACCTCAAGACTGGACTATTGTAACACGCTCTACGTGGGGCTTCCCATGGTGGTGGTTCAGAGACTGCAGCTGGTGCAGAATGCGGCGGCTCAACTCCTTATCGGAATGGGAAGTTGGTAGCATGTTGCGTTGTTCTCTGCACTGGCTTCCGAGCCTGATGCAAGGTGCTGGTTCTCACCTATAAAGCCCTATATGGCTTGGGCCCCATATATCTGCGGAATCGTCTCACTCCCTGTGCTCTGGATTGGCCCCTGTGGTCGAGCGGGGGCTCCCTTCTCAAAGACCCCCAGGTTCCTGGGGGTGTGTGTGACTATGGAGAGGGTGTTCTTGGTGGCTGCGCCGAGGCTGTGGAACTTCCTCCTGACAGAGGCCCAGGTAGCCCCGGATGTCTCTTTTTAACATCAATGCAAGACCTGGGTGTTCTGCCAGGCCTTTGGCGAGGGAAATGGGTGAGTGTGGGTTTTTATTTCTATGGGGGGTGCTAAAGGCTGTGGTATTTATTTCCTCCCTGCTCTTTTCCCAGGGGGAATGTTTTCTCCTTTTTTTCCCTCCTCTTCTCCCCCCTTTTTAGATTATTTTACCCCCAGTTTAGTTTAATTTACTTGTACAGTTTCTTAGTGTTTTAATGTATGTATTTATGTTTTATTTTGCTGTTGTTAGCGGCCTTGAGCTGCTGTGGAAGAGGTGGGATAAAAATATTTAAATAAATAAATAAATGTTGCTTGTGTATTTTTATATTTTTATACATTGTAAGCCACCCCACGCTGCCTTTGGCAGGAGGGGCGGGATATAAAATGATTTAATAAAATTAATTAATTAATCGAGAATCAGTTTCATGCCCCTAAGGCCGGTTTTAAACAGGTATGGCTTGGGGGCGCATCCATGTGCACTGCGTGGGATGGCTGCAGATCACCCATGCATGTCAGGTGAGTGGGGAGGGGATTCAAACGGGCCAGGGATGAGTGTAAGCCCCTTCCCATGGACGTTTTCGCACGCCACCGCATGGAATATCCTCGATTTCCCCCCAATGCTCCATGAGTAGGCATGTGTGTGGGCAGTGTGTGGGTCAGGGAAGCGTACGCACCCACACTCCACCTTCAGACAGGTGTGCGGGTGAGATGGGTGGACCTGACAGGGGTCGTCTCATCTAAAAACAAACTAAGATATTGAAGATGATGCAGTACTAATGTCACAATCTCAAATAGGTTTTCAGACGCTACTGGATTCCTTTGAACAGTATTGTAAAGTAAACCGTCTGGAAATAAATACGGTCAAAAGGACTATAGTTGGTTCATAAACAAACAGAAATTAGAAGTTGTCCCTCTATTTAGATATACTGGGATTTTTAGTAAATATCTCAAATGGTCGAAACATATCAAAACAGGTTGTATCAAAGGTAGACAAGCTCTTGGTGGAGTTCTTTTGTTTTATTATATAGGCCCGTTAGTGCCTGGATAGTTAAGGCGAGTACCAACTTTCATTATAATGCCCGAACATTCTATTGCTTATACCATAAAGAATATTTGTTCTATCATTTAAAAATTTTGCACAGAGGATCTTCTTAGGTGAGAGGCTGAAATTGTGAAAATTTCAGCCAGATCCTTCAAAAAATGAGTGAGACACAACTGTTTAGAAATTGCAGGCTTTTTTGTTTTTCTTCCCCACTCCCCCAACAGTCTCACACTGAATGGCCTTTAGGGGTTTAAAAGCCAGTCTGTAAAATTAACTAGGCTTTAGAAAATTCACGTCTGCCACCCAGGTCTGCCTTTGATTATTTATTTGTTTAAACTGAGAGTAGTTTTAAAGTTGATTTGGGGGCATCAGAGGGGACACCCCCCAGTTGCCCCTGGCCCCCTTACCCTTGCCACACCGAGCAGTATGTCTCACTGGCCCGCTCTGTCCCCCGGCGTGCATTGCCTCAGAATGCCACTGATCCAATCCCTGCTACTCACGGAAGGGATTCAACTGGCTGGCTGCTGGAGCTCCCTTCCCTGCGGCCCACCCGGGACCCATCCAACCCCCATGGCAGCATGTGGAGCGGGTGGGGAACAAGGAGAGGAATTACACCGCTTCCCCATCCCTTTCCCCCCTCGCTGGCCTGATGCTGCAGGCTTTACCTTTTTTACAGTGGTAGCTGGAGGAGGAGGTGGCGGCAGCCACCACCACTTACTTCCACCAAACTGCCGCCACCTCCTCCTCCAGCTACCACTGCTGCTTCAGTTCAAAGGACTGCACAGTTCAAAGGCCCCCACTCTGCGCATGCACACACGGGAGGGGAGGTTGACCATGTTTCCATCACTGTTCGGCATGCTGGGAAATGTAGTCCCAGTATGCCAGACAGTGAGTGAAAGATGGCAGTGGCCCCGTATGTGTGCATGCATGGTGCAGGGACCTTTGAGATGTGCAGGCCTTTGAACTGAAGAAGCAGCGGCAGCTGGAGGCGGCGGTGGCGGCAATTGTATCAAGGAGGCGTGTGCATGTGAAAGAATGAGTGAGTGTTGGGGGAAGGGGTGAGTGTGTATGGTGTGTGAGTGAGAGTGTGTGAGGGAGGGGAGAAGGGGCATGTGTGTGTGTATGTCTGTGTGGTGCGTGAGAGAGTCTGTAGGGAGGGAGGGGCATGTGTGTGTGTGTGAGAGAGAGAGAGTGGAGGAGGAGGAAAGGGGCATGTGTGTGTCTGTAGTGTGTGAGGGAGAAAGGGGGGTGTGTGTGTGTGAGAGAGAGAGAGAGAGAGAGAGAGAGACAGTGTGGGAGGGAGGCGAGAAGGGAAGTGTGTGTGTGTTATAGTGTGTCAGAGTGAGTGAGTGTGCGGGGGAGGGGTGGAAGGGGCATGTGTGTGTGTGTGGTGTGGTGGGAGGGGGCATGTATGTGTGTGTGTGTGTCTGTGGTGTGTGAGTATGGGGGAGAGTGGAAGGGGCATGTGTTTGGTGGGGGGGAGGGGCGTGTGTGTCTGAGAAAGAATGTGGGGGGGAAAGGGCGAGTGTGTGGTGTGTGAGAGTGTGTGGGGGAGGTGGAAGGGGCGTGTGTGTGTCTGTGGTATGAGTGTGTGAGTGTGGGGGGAAGGGGTGAGCGTGTGGTGTGAGTGTGGGGGGGAGGGACATGTGCATGTCTGTGGTGTGAGTGTGTGGGGGAGGGGAGAAGGAGTGTATGTTTGTATCGGTGGGGTGTGTGTGTGAGAGAGTGGGGGGAGGGGGAAGGGTGTGTGAGTGTGTGTGTTGGGGGAAGGGGCGAGTGTGTGGTGTGTGAGAGAGGGAGCGTGTGGGGGAGGGGGAATGGGCACGTGTGTGTATGTGAGAGAATGCATGGGAAAGCGGCAAGTGTGTGGTGTGTGAGTGAGAGAGGGGGGAAGGAGGCATGTGTGTGGGGGGGAGAGGGGAAGGGGCATATGTGTGAGTGTGGGGGGAAGGGGTGAGAGTGTTGTCAGAGAGTGGGGGGAAGGGGCATGAGTGCATGTGTGTGTGTGAGAGAGAGAGAGGGGGGGGACTGGGGAAAGTGTGTGGGTGTGAGGGGGGGGACTGGGGAAACAGGGGCTGTGGGATGGAACTGAAGGGCAATGGTGGAGCTGGGAAACAGAGGTAGAGAACCAGGGCCTGCAGGTGGGGATTGAGGGGCAGCAAGAGAGTTGGGAAGGAACTCAAGGCTGGAAGAGCAGCAGCAAAGCTGGGGGCAGAGTTGGGAAAGCAGGGGCTGTGGGTGTGTATTCAGGGGCATCAGCAGAGCTGGGGGAGTTCAGGGCTGAAGCTTCAAGGGCTGTGTGTATTTATTTAGGGGCAATGGCAGAGCTGGAGAGGAGCTCATGCCTGGGGAGCAGGGCATACAGGTGGGGATTGACGGGCATCAGCAGAGCTTGAGGGAGTCTATGCATGGGAGAGCAGGGGCTATGGATGGAAACTGAGGGGGCAGTGACAGAGCTGAATGAGGTCACAGTTGGGGGGCCAAGAGCTGTGGGTGGTGACTGAGGGACATAGGCAGACCTGGTAAAGGTCAGGGGTGTGGGAGCCAGGGTTGTGGGTGGGGACAGAGGAGTAGCAGCAGACATGGGGAACAGGGCTGGGGTACTGGGGACGGCGGATGGAGATTTAGAGGCAGCACCAGAACTGAAGGAGCTGTGAGTTGGAACTGAGAGGCAGCAGGAGACCTGGCAGGGGGCAGTTAGGCAGCTACCGCACCATGAACAGGGTGACTGCAGAGCTAGGGTGTTGCAGGGGCGTTGCTGCCCCTGTTTTCTAAACCCCAGGCTCTCCCCAGCTCGGCTGCTGCCCCCTCACCCCCCCCATTCCCCAGTTTCTGTGTTGCCCCCAGCCTGCAGAGGAAGAGGACTGGGACTGAAAGACCAATGCAAAGTGTGGGGGCATGGAGCCTAAGTTGGAATAAAGCACAGTATGTGAGACTGTACAACGTGCAAATTGCAATTTCCAAGTTTTTTAGTGCATAAGTAAATTTACAAGAGGCGACGTACAAAAATTTAAATATCATTAAAAATCACACACGCCAAAAATAAATAATACAGATAAAAGGGATGGCACAAAAATATAGGAAAAAACCCCATCTCTTCCTAACCCACACCCATCCTTCACCCATCACCCTCACCAAAGGCCTGGTGAAACAGCCAGTTCTTGCACTGACACCGAAACGAGGTCCAGGGTCACCTGGGCCCCCACTGGGAGGGAATTCCACAGCCTAGGTGCAGTCACCTAGAATGCCCTCTCCACTGTAGCCCCCTGGACCACCCGGGGGACATCGAGCCGGTTGCTTCTGACGGACCGCAGGGGTCGATCCAGGGCATGGAGAGTGAGGCGATCCCACAGATTGAGTCTGTTACGCTACATGGGGCAGAAATTTGGGGTGATTATTATTATTATTATTATTAACAAACATTTATATAGCGCCAGCAGTGTACCTGGCACTTTACAAAGTAATAAAATAGACACGGTCCCTGCCCCTAGGGCTTACAATCTGAGAGACAGGAGCTGGGGGAGAGACTTAGGAAGGGGAACAGAGGGAGAGACAAGGGGTCTAACATTCATGAAGATGCGAGGTCTCAAGTGCATGTACTTGGCTTGGTTACGATGAGAGCCAATGATTCTATGACTTATCCAAAAATAGAGTTTCCAATTCTTTTTTAAGAAGGTTATTGTCAGGAGGAGTTTTACATTATGAGACAGGTCAGCTTAATGTTTCCAAACAAGCTCAGTTAAGAGCAATAAATGATTGTTTGAAAACAAAAGCTTTTCTGCCAAACAGATACCCTAAAATGTAACTCTTAGGGTAAAACCAGATGTGACAACAGCCCACTTAGGCCCACTTTGCTCCATGGGTCACAATCACCTGTGGTTCCGGGCCACGAGATGTTGACCTGGGGTATCTCAGGTTATGCTGGTGGCTAGTCCAGGGTCTCACCTCCACAACAAGTGGAGGTAACAGCCCGGGCTAGGGCCTGCCAGACCAGGGTAAAGTGGGCTGTCTCAAGTCTGCCAGTCTGGGATGCCTCCTCTATAGCCAGTTGCCATGGCAGCCATTATTAGCTGCCATGGCTGCCTATGATGGTGGGAGGGGGGTGCTGGGCATATCGCGGGGGCAGCGATGGATGGTCACACATTCCCCATTCTACCCGCTCCCAAGCTGTGCTGCCGTCTGCCTAGCCAGGAGCATATCTGGTCAGTGCTCCGGCGGGCACACGCCCTGTCTGCTGGGATGCCGTGTCCCGAGCCAGCCCAGGACATAGCAGCCCAGCCATCATGTATGACTTTACCCATACGAGCAGTTAGTCACCAGACTGTAATTGGTTAAGTACCATAGCTCATTCTTTTCAGATAAATGGAGTAGGGAACTTATTGTCTGACTGTGACCTAACAGTCCAGCAGCAGGAAAAAAAAAATAGAATGAAATTACTCTTAGATTAAAAGATGTCAGCATGCAAGTAGATATGGGGGTAGTGACAGCTTCTTGAATTTCTCCTTTTTTGAAATTGGTAACACATTTTTTCAGTTTAGAAACTTATTTGTTAGTAGTACAAAACCATAAATAAAGGGAGGTCATCACATGATTATGCCTGAATTTAATGAATCCTACAGTTGTTAGGGGCAGATGGTTGTGAATTCCATGTGGTGACAGAATATGTACTTGTGGGGAAAATGAAATTGATTATATAAACCATTATTTATGGCCCTGTGTTTTTTTGAACATATAAGAGGAAAGTGGATTTTCTCAGTAGTGGAAATCTTTAAATATTGGTCTAACACAGGGGGGGGGGAAACTTTTTGGCTTTTGTGTAATGAATCGTCTGCTGTCCTTTATGCATTAGGGGTTTTTGCATTGTTCGCAAATAGAATAAGAGACAAAAGTAAACAGAATACCTTTTCCTTATTTTGTTTTATGATGGTTTGTGTATTCGGTTTTGGATTATTTATCTGACTGGTTCTTATATTTTATTTGTATATTATATTGCCACGTTTTTATTATACTAACTACTGATAATCTTCGTTTTGTAACAATTTTGGATGAAAACGATCGATTATTTATCTAGGCATTTATCATCAAACTTCTTCCCTCCATATACAACCCCCAGTAACTTGGATGTCCTGTTGTCCCCAACCCAACTGAAACCACATTAGAAAAACATATACCTTTTGCTCTCACCCCTGGATGTTTCCCAAATCTTGTCCATGAATACACATCACTCATCTCTTAGCCTTCTCCCCCCACATCTACACCCCTGCACCTGGGTACTCCATCCCCATACAAACACTGCTCCCCACCGCTGGCTGCCCTCCAGCCTTGTCCCTGAACACACATCACCTATTTCTCAGGCTTCTCCCCCAATATACACCGCACCCAGCACTTGTCTGCTTGTTGCTGATACATACACTTCCCCTGAACCCTGCCTGACCCCCAACCTCATCCATGCATGAACATCACCCATTCCTCAGCCTTGTCCTCCACAAACACTCTCCCAGCACCTGGCTGCCCCATATGATACGACACTTCCCCCCCACTGCCCAGCTGCCCCCAGTCTTGTCTCCCTGTATACACCGCACCCAGCACTTGTCTGCTTGTTGCTGATACATACACTTCCCCTGAACCCTGCCTGACCCCCAACCTCATCCATGCATTAACATCACCCATTCCTCAGCCTTGTCCTCCACAAACACTCTCCCAGCACCTGGCTGCCCCATATGATACGACACTTCCCCCCCACTGCCCAGCTGCCCCCAGTCTTGTCTCCCTGGACACATCCTGCATCTATTAACCTGATTTCCCCCCATATCCAGCCCTCTAGTACTTGCGTGCCCCATTCTCCCCAACCTCCCAAAAAGCATATAGGGAAAGCAGAGGGTTGGGGAACAGCTTGCTTCCTCCAGCTTCAGTGTTGCCCCCAACCTACAGAGGACGAGGATTGGGGCTGAAAAATCATGGCAAAGTGTGGATGCATGGAGCCTAAGTTATAAGCAAGCACAATATGTGAGACTGTACAATGTCTTTACTGCTTACATGGCATGAAAGTTAAGGTTGGAGCCTTACTTTATAAATTCCATGATTTTTTGGAGCATGAATGAATTTGTAAGAGCCTTAACTCCTCTGTCAAATTGACAGGTTTTTTGTTTGTAGAATTTCCCTGTTTTTTTTAAAGGGAATACACTAAATTTCCCGTCCTACAACAGTACTAGTTAGTAGTTACCAGGTCCCCTGCTGTAACTGCTAGCCCTCACTACCCTCCCAGACAAGCCAAGAGCCAAAGCCGACTGACTGTGGCATAGACTATTTTTGAAGGATTATGCTGTGGTGTTGAAGAAAGCTTTCTTCGCTGCTGCCATAGTATCTGCAAAGTGCCATCTGGAGGACCTCTTCTGGGTGATGAATGGCTTATTAAATCCTGGCTGTGTTGGATCTGCGATCTGCCTTCAATTTAGTGAACAGAAACATACTATGGGATAGATTGTACAGGACAAATATGTATCAGAGACTGATTTTCCTTGTCCACGCTTTATACAGCCAAACCACTCTTAGAGTTAGGGCTGGGTGTAGCCGCTATACTTCTACCTCGATCCCTGTATCTAATGGGGTTAAACAGGGCTGTGTCCTTGCCCCTTTTTTATTTAATTTTTTTGTTAATGGGATCGTTGCTACTCTTAAAAAGTACTTCTTTCTCCCAGCCAAAGTGGGGCTAGATCTGTACCTATCTTGTTATATGCAGACGATATGGTGCTTCTATCACCTACAGCACTGGGGGTGGATAGGATGCGTGTGGTAACAGGCTCATATTATAAGGATTCTCAGTCATCAATAAATTATGAAAAGCCAAAAGTGGTGGTTGTGGGTAAATGTTATACTGGTCATAACTGGTTCCTCGATGGAGTAAAACTGGAACAAGTATCCTCATATAGATATCTGGGGCTACATTTTAATTCCTCCGCATCCTGGCAATCCCATCTGACGGCTGCCAGGCTCAAAATGAGACAGGCAACGATGGGACTTCTGAGATTTTGGAGGCTTTATGGGGGGGGGGGGTGCGGTCCCCCAGCTTTGAAACTTTTTTGATCTGAAGTACAAGGCTGGTACTTTGTTTGGAGCTGAAGTGTGGGGCCCTTTTGCGTCTGATACTTTTGAGTCCCTTCAGAATTTCTTTCTGAGATCACTTCTGGGGGTTCCTTAATGTACTCCAGCCTGTTTACTACATTTAGAAACTGGGACAAAGCCTTTGAGAACTAAGTTGCTATGTAGCCCTCTAATTTATTGGCTTAAAATAAAAGATATGTCAGAGGATCGTCTGCCACGTCTGTGTCTGGAGGAAGCCAGCTCTTGGCCTACCCCAAGCTGTGGCTGGGTAAGGTTCTTAATCATTTACGTGATTTGGGGTTATCGCCTGAAATGTTGGAACCACTACCAGTTATTAAGAGAAGGAGGGTCTTTCGCAAGCAGCTGAGGACCAAGCTATTCAGCTTGATCTAGGAACAATCCAGGTGCTTAAATGTGCTCTGTTTTATAAACTTTTCAAAAGCAATCCCAGGTGTGAGCTCTATTTGGAATTAATTGATGATCCCAAGCTTCGCGGAGCTTTGACCCTGCTGCGTTTTGACCTTCTCCCCACAAAAGTGTTTCTTGGGAGAAGGAATGGCGTCCCTTATGGTGATAGGATCTGCTCTTGTAACCTGGGCCAGGTAGAGGATCTACCGCATACCCTGTTTATTTGCCCTCTGACAGTGTACTGGAGGAAATTGTATTTGACCTTCTGGCTGGCTACACTGTCGCATCTCTCCCCTACACAGTTGGTACAACAGTGCCTGGGGAATAACACCTTTGAGATGTTACATGGCCTCGCTAAATGGGCGTATCAACTCAGTAAGCGTTGAGTCCATCAGGAAGAAAATTATATTTGATCAGAATACCGAATGTGGTATTATTTAGGGCTAATTCAGATGTGCGTTTAAATCGTGCAGCCACAGCGGCGGCATCGTGCGATTTAAAGCACCGCGCACTTCCGGGTTGGTGTGAATGCACCGAGTACGCACATTTCAGCCTAATGCGAACTGTTGGAGTGCGGTTTTGAAAGCTGCGCCGTGCAGTCTCGGTGCTTCCCCAATGCCTGGAAACTGTTGGTGAGGATAAGCCAATTGAGGCTGAATCCAGACAAGATCGAGGTGATGATGGTTGGCCAGCCTTGTGACCTTGAGGGGATTTGGACTCCTGTTATAAATGTGGCCCATTGTCGCCCTGTTATAAATGTGTCGTCCATTGCATCCTTGGAGTGCTTCTGGACTGCTTGCTGCACTTGGATTGTCAGTTTGTGGTGGAGGTCAGGACCACTTTTCACCAACTCCATCTGGTGAGGAGGCTGCAGCCTTTTCTTTTGGATTCAGATCTGGCCACTGTCACCCATGCTTTCATCACCTTGAGGCTAGATTACTGCAATGCGCTCTACATGGTGGCAGTCCATGATGACTGTTCTGAAGATGTAGCTGGTGCAGAATATGGCCGCTCTCCTTCTTTCAGGGGCAGAGTACCAGGAGAACATTACACCGATGCTCCAAAGTCTGCACTGGCTCCCTATAGCTTTCCAGGCATGATTTAAGGTGCTGGTTTTGACCTTTAAAGCCCTAAATGATCTGGGCTCCATATATCTGAAAGACTCCTATCCTTTCATGCCCCACTGCAGCCCCTGTGATTGACTTGGAGTGCCTTCCTGAAGGTACCATCTGTTAGTCTTGTTCATATGATAAGGGTTTGCATGGAGGTGTTCTCAATTCCTGCCCCAATGCTGTGGAACTCCCCCCGGAGGTTTGGTTGAACCTGAGCCTGAGTGTCTTCTGGAGTCAGTGTAAGATTTTTCTGTTTGAAAAGGTATTTGGTGGGTAGGAATAAGAGATATGGGGGGGGGGGGTGGGAGGGTTTGGGGTAGAAGCTTGAGGGGGAGGTTGGATGTGTGGAATGGGGAGGTGGTATTGGGTGGGTTTTGTCACAGGTTGTGGGTAGGTTGGGGTTTTTGGGGGGTTATGTTTGTATTTTAAAGTTTCTCTTCTTGGCTTCCTATCTTTTAACCGGTTGCTGAACCATGATAGGACAATGCCTCTTATCCCATGACTCTTTAATTTCCTCAAGAGTCTCTCATAAGGAACCTTATCAAATGCCTTCTGAAAATCAAGATACGCTATATCGACTGGCTCACCTTTATCCACATGCTTAATTATATCCTCAAGAAATTCTAACAGATTAGTGAGGTACAACTTCCCTTTGCTAAATCCATGTTGACTCTTCCCCATTATGTCGTGTTTATCAATATGCACAGTATGTTCGTAACCATTTCCACCAGTTTGCTCTGCACAGATGTCAGGCTCACCGGTCTTTAGTTTCCAGGATTGCGTCTGGATCCCTTTTTAAATATCAGTGTTACATTTGCTACCCTCCAATCCTCAGGTATAGTTGCAGATTTAAGGATAGGTTACAAATTATCAATAGTCGGTCTGCAATTTCATACTTGAGTTCCTTCAGAACTTTGGGGTGAATACCATCTCGTCCTGGTGATTTGTTACTATTTAATTGAGTCTAGATCCTCTTCCCTAGTTATGTCGATTTGTGACAGTTTTTCCAATTCATCACCTACAATAAATAGTTCCAGTGTGGGTACCACCCCCAACATCCTCTGCAGTGAACACCAAAGCAAATAATTCATTAAACTTCTCTGAAATGTCCTTATTGTCCCTTTCACTCCCTGGATGTCTAATGGCCCAACTGACTCTCTAGCAGACTTATTGCTGCTGATGTACTTGAAAAAGTTTTTATTCTTAGTTTTTGCCTCTTTAGCAAGTCACTTTCCAAATTCCCTCTTGGCCTGCCTTATTAAACGTTTTACAACTAATTTGGCAATGCTTATGCCAGTGGCGGCTGGTGGATTCTGAGGCTTGAAAAGCAGTGAGTGGGGCCAGCAGTAGGCAGAGCCAACCCAACGGTAGGTAGAGCCAACCCCAAAATTGCACACTTACATGATCATGATCAATGAAATAGAACATGCGCACAAGGATACAGGCAACTTTAAGAAGTTGTTGCTGAGCATCTCAGTGGGCTTTCCCACATCTCAGTACTAGGAACAGCACACTAAACATCGGTCACGAACCTCAGACCCAGGGGCCAAACTTTGATTTGGTCCCTTTCAGGTTCCTGGATTTAGCCCCTGGATTCAGTTTCTATCCTCAAGCACTGAAAGACTGAGCTTAGGTGAAGGGAACAGAGATGAGAGTGTGTACACAAGTACAGGGGGCTCATCCATGATCTAGACCTTGCTCTTTCTTGACTGACTGTACCCCTTAAGTACCCAGTCCACCCCCAACAACTATTTGGCCCTCAGAACTTGTACTAATTTTCTAAGTGGCCTCTAAGAGGGAAACAGTTCCCCACTTGTTTTAAAATATGATCTAAGCAGGTTCTTACAGGAAATAAAGCTGTCTGGCACTTCTAAACTCAAACTACCTCTTCCTCAGTCGGCTACAAAAATCCCCACTGAACTAAAAAAAATTGGAAATGGCCAAGTAAAACACACTGGAATATATGTAATTGGGCATTCCAATCGAGTCTGGATTCCTGGGGAAAGACTTCTGTGGAATATTTGCAAATCACGATTACTGAACAACTTGCTCTGATAAAACTACTATTAAAGTTGTTTGGCAGCATAATTCTACACCATCCCATTAAGCAAGAGAAAGCTTGAAATGAAAATCGATCAACCAACTACATTAGCTGAGAACACATCAACTCAAACCTCCTTGTAATCAACACACAAAAGACAATTCTTCTCCCAGAGACACCTCGCTCAAAGCAGCAGAGGTTTCTCCTATTCAAGAATTAAAGCATGACAAACTACAACCAGTGAAAATATAACCCCCTCCCTCCTAGAGAACTGCCCTCAGAGCTCCACAATATTTTCTCTGCAGACTGACTTAACAAACAATCCCAACCCAAAACAGCATGATGTTAAAACACTAGGGCAAAGTTTAAAACAGTCAGTACTTCTGCAGCATTCTGTGAAGAACTTTGTGAAATGTGTACATCTAAGACAGATTCACCCCAAATGCAGGGATCAGGACAAAGAAAAATATAAAATTTAACTTGAACTTACACAGTACAGTAGTAACAGACAAAGATAGTACCACGCATAGTCCCCCCTTCCCCCCCAAAAAAAACATGAACCCCCCCCCTACCCAGCTCACAGTATGAAATCTTTCTGAACCCCTCCCCATCTTTCTGAAACCCCCCAGCCTAGGTCTTCCACTCACTCCCAAGTCCCCCCAAAGCAATAGTTTTATACACACTACTCACCCCAAAAGCAGAAAGGAATCATGGCTATACCACTGCGGTCAGGTGTGCAGCATGGCAGCCAAGCCAGCAATATATATTATACAAATGTATATAATATAAATTCCCCAGGGACCCTGGGGCAGCAGAGCACGACAGTGCAAGCACAGAGAGCTCAGCACCAACAAGCCAGCACCACACAACAAAGGGGCTGAAGGGGGGCGGGGGGGGGGGGCACAGCAGGAGGCCAAGTACTAGAACACCAGCCAGCCAACAAAATGGCACCTGTAGTATTCCCATAGGTTTCTCCCCTTTTATGCAAAAACTTACTCAGTTTTCTAGGCCTCAAACAGCAGGCTTCTTTATTTTGGAATCAGCATACAGCACACAAGGTAAACTGAAAACTAAACTAGAACCATGAGGGTGGGGCTTCCTGTGGTATCTCCATCCCATAATACTAATGAGTGCCTCGTTAACTCTATCCTTGCCACATTACTACATTCCTCCCCCTTTAATTAACCACCCGGACATAATCGTCCAAATAGCGAGGAGCCTTCCGTTCTCTAGTTTGATAATGTCCCTCCTCTGAAACCGGCTCTTCCCTGGGCCTCAGGTTTGTCTGTCCCTCTCGCAGTTCTGGAATGTCCAGCTGGGGAGATTGTGGAGGTGATTGTTGATCACAGGTTTCCCCACCCTCAGCCCCTTCCCTGGACTCCAGTTCAGGTAAGGGGTCAGTCCTCTCAGGCAACTGCTCGGGCACCATCCGTGTGTTGGTTCTTATGGGGACGTGATCTTGATGTCGCTGGACCACTTGGCCCTCACCGACCCCAACTTTAAATGATAACAGTCTTGTTTGGTCTTGGATCTGTCCTGGAATCCAAGTAGGATGCTGGCGTGGCTACTAAAACTTCTGGTTTAGACTAGAGCCTGGGATCCCAAAACTCTCTCTCTGGCATGATAGTCATGGCTGTTTTTTTGCAGGACTTGCTTCCTTTTTACTCATTCCTCCAAGTTGGGACACAGCAGATCCAAGTGGGTTCTTATCCTCCTTCTCATCAATAACTGGGTGGGACTTGTGCCTGTCATGGTTTGAGGTGTGGTTCGATATTTTAAGAGGAATCGAGCCAACTTTGTCTCCAAACTCCCTGTGGACATTTTCCTCATCCCTTCTTTGAAGGTCCACACTGCCCTTTCTGCCAGGCCATTTGAAGCTGGGTGGTATGGTGACATCTGGATGTGTTTAATTCCATTCTTGCGGAGGAATTCTTTAAATTCCTGACTTGTGAAGTTTGGCATATAATTTGTGACCACTACTACAGGCAGTCCATGTGTGGCAAAAATCTTCCGAAGTTGGTCACAGGTTTTCTCAGAAGTGATGGAATTCATAGTCTGTACTTCCAACCACTTTGAATGAGTATCTATGAGTATCAGAAACATCTTTCCCAAATAGGGTCCCGCAAAATCTAGGTGCAAGCAAAACCAGGGTTGTCCTGGCCATTCCCAAGGGTGCAAAGGTGCCCGTGCTGGGGATTGCTGATGTACTTGACAGTGGGGGCAGTACTTGACTATCTTTTCCAAGTCCTTGTCTAGGTGTGGCCACCAAACATAGCTGTGAACCAGAGCTTTCATTCGAAAAATTCCCGGATGTGCCTCGTGCAGTTCCACCAGAACTTTTTGTCGTCCTTGTGGGGGAACTACCACTCGCATGGCCCACAGGATGCAACCATCCTCTATACTCAGCTCTATACTCTATACTCAGCTCAGTACTCCGGGACAAAAATGGGCGGAACTCCTCTCCACGGCTCTGTTTTGGCAATGTTTAGAATTAAATACATTATTCTAGATAGGATAGGATCCTGTCTGGTCCATTTTCTTATCTGGGAAGCCTTCACTGGCATCTGTTCCAGATGTTCCAACAACCAAACTACTTCCTCAAGGCGTTCTTCTGTAGGGGCCAAGTCTGGGAGCGGCAGTCGGCTTAGGGCATCAGCGTTGCCATGCTGTCGGCCAGCCTTGTACTGGATTTTGTATTCATAAGCTGCTAGGGTCAAAGCCCAACGCTGTATTTGTGTGGCTGCCATAGGAGATACTGCTTTATCTTCCTTAAATAGTTCCACCAGTGGTTTGTGGTCTGTTATGATGGTGAATGGGTTCCCATAGAGATATTGGTGAAACTTCTTTAGGCCAAATATGATAGCTAGACCTTCCTTTTCCAGATGAGAGTAGGCGCGTTCAGTTTTATTCAGTGTCTTGGAGGCATAACCAATAGGCCATTCTTTTTTGTCATTAATTTTATGGGATAGCACCACCCCTACCCCATAAGACGAGGCATCACAGGACAAGATTAATTCCTTGCCAGGATCGAAATGGACCAACAGCTCTGATGACCTGAGTATCTTCTTGGATTTTTGGAAAGCCTCCTCTTGTTTCTTTCCCCAGTGCCACTCTGTGCCCTTCCTCAAGAGATGGTGCAAGGGTTCTAAGAGAGTTGACACATTCGGAAGGAACTGATGATAATAATTCAACATTCCTAGATAGGTTTGCAGTTCTGACACATCTTTGGGAGCTGGTGTCTTTTCTATAGCCAAGACTTTGTCGGCCACCGGTTGTACTCCTCTCTTGTCAATCTTATAGCACAAATACTGCACTTTAGGCATTATGAAAACACATTTCTTTTGTTTTAAGCGTAACCCTGCCTCTTCCAATTTTTTAAATACTCTCTGGAGTGTTGAAAGGTGCTCCTGCTCATTCTTGCCTGTAATGAGGATGTCATCGATCCTTACCACGACTCTTGGAATCTCCTTTAGGAGGTTTTCCATGACTCTGAAAGATGCCAGGTGCTGACGAAACTCCATAGGGCAATCTATTATACTGGTACAGCCCCTTGTGAGTATTAATTGTGGTAATTTTTTTACAATCTTCCTTTAGTTCCATCTGCTGGAAAGCCTGGGACATGTCCAGCTTGCTAAACTGTTGTCTCCCATCCCAACACAGCCAATAGGTCCTCCGTGCGGGGAATGGGGTAGTTGTCTAATTTGGAAACTCTATTTACTGTGACCTTATAGTCGCTGCAGAGGCAGATGGTTCCGTCAGGCTTAGCCATTGGTACTATGGGTGTGGCCCATTCCGAAAACTGTATAGGGGAGATTATGCCTTCTTTTTCCAATCTATCCAGTTCTCTTTCAATTTTCTCTCTGAGGACACATGGAACTGCCCTGGCTTTAAAATACTTGGGTTGGCAGTCTCCCTGGACATAAATATTTGCTTTTATGCCCTGCAACGTACCTAGCCCCTCTTGGAATACTGCCGAGTGAGTCTTTAGAATGTCTTGTAGGCCTGGGGGTTTCTCAACATCAAACTGGAATATTTCCTTCCAGTCTAGCCTGAGTTCTTTCAGCCATGTTCTACCCAACAGGTTTGGCCGGTCCCCCTTTACTATTAAGGCGTTGAGGTTTTTCTGTTGTCCTTTAACCCCACTGGGGCCCTTACTAAGCCTATAACAGGAATATTTCCCCCCGTGTAAGCCTTTAATTTCACTCTGGTCTTTGCCAGTGGGCCCAGACCTGCTTTACTCTGTTGATAGGTCTGTGACCGAGTTGATCACTGTGACGGAGGCTCCTGTATCTATTTCCATACATATGGGTTGATCATTAAACTGTACAGTTACTTTATAAGGTTCTACCCCTTCTTTCATCATACAGTACTTCATCTACCGCTTCCTCTTGCAAGTGGAACGCCTTTGGCTTCCTGCTTTTGGTTCTGGCCTGACTTTGCTGTATAGTCCGGTAGCCCCCTCTGCATTTTTTTGCTAGGTGCCCAATCTGTCTGCAATTGTGGCACTGGGACAGTTTATATCTACAAATTTAGGCTGGATGTGTTCCCCCACAGCGAAAACACCTCTCTGGGTCTCTATTTTTCTGTTGTGGGCTTTGCAATTGGTGAATACTTTCATGTTGAGTTTCTTTGGCCCCTAGGTGTAGATTCTGTAAATTTTGCACCGCTGCTTCCATGTCAGTTGCCACCTTTACAGCCTTCTCCCAGGTCAGGCCCCCATCAGCCAATAATGTTTTTTGAATTTTCTCATCACTAACTCCACAAACAAATCTGTCTTTCAACATATCCTCCAGAACATTCCCAGAAGGAGCAGTGTTCTGTTAGCTTCTTAAGCTCAGCTATATACTGAGAGATAGACTCCCCTTCCTTCCTCATCCTGTTATGAAATTTGAATTGTTCCACAATGATGTTTGGCTGTGGAGTATAATGTGTAGATAAAATCCCTTGTAGCTCAGTCAAACTTTTATCTCCTGGCCTCTGAGGCTGCAACAAACTTCTCAAGAGGGAATAAGTCTTACTACCACAAACACTGAGAAACAGAGCTTTCTGTTTATCCCCATCAGTGATTTCGTTAACCAGGAAATAGTGGCCCAGTCTCTCAATATATTCCTGCCAGTCCTCAGTATCTGGTTTAAATTCCTCTACTTTCCCATAGGAAGACATTGCTAGGTTTTCCTCGTCGCCACTGTTGTATTCCCTTAGGTTTCTCTCCTTTTATGCAAAGACTTACTCAGTTTTCTAGGCCTCAAACAGCAGGCTTCTTTATTTTGGAATCAGCATACAGCACACAAGGTAAATTGAAAACTAAACTAGAATCATGAGGGTGGGGCTTCCTGTGGTATCTCCATCCCATAATACTAATGACTGCCTCGTTAACTCTATCCTTGCCACATTACTACAGCGCCAGTCCAGAGAGCAACTAAAAGTTGACACACACACTTCCAGCAGGGGTGTGGGTGTGATAAAACTCTGCACGTGATGGTGCACATGCATCTCCCAACTGCCTGCAAGCTCAACCTCTCAATTAGCTCCAAACTAATCTGCATGAAGCAGGCTGAGTGGTTGGCTGGCTGCTTAGCACCATCTCCCTGAGAGTGGTGCACTGCAGTCTGAGGAGACTCCACGTCAGTCAAGCTGCTGCCTGGGTGTTTCGCTCAGCCGCCCAGGCACAGTATAATATGGCCATGTTTCAGCTCCCATAGGGGCTCTGTTTATACTACCCCCATCTGGGCTTAAATTGGTATTGGCCCCCCAGATGCCTGTGGTATAGGCTGGGAAAGCAGCCGGCCATACCACAAAATGCTCCATTTGTCCCTCATAGGCTCCCTGACCCGTAGTGTTGGTGACCCCCCCTCCTCTGGCTTCTCCCACCTGCTCAGCTGAGCTCATGGTCACCCACTGAGTCACCAGCCGAGCCCGCACTTCTCCCCTCTGCTCCTCCCGTGACGGCGATGATACACACAGCGCTGTTGCTTTAGCAAGCAGCGCTGAGATGGCCACTTGCGCATACGCAGAGACAGCACATGCACAGTTTACACTGCCATGTTCCAGACGCACAAGTTCAGGTGCATTGTTACTTCAAAGCAAGGACGCAGTCTTTCCAAGTCCGCCGGCGCCACGGTAGGGTAAAAAAAAATATAATTTTTTTTCCCTAAAAGTTCAAGGAGCAGCAGCAGCAGCTGCGTGATCAGGGAGCCTGGGAGTCAGGAAGGGCAGTGCCCCTGGTTCCCTGGGAGGCGCACCGCACCTGGCTTATGCTCTTTCCCATTTTGTTCATAAGGATTAGCTTTCCGTTTTTGAAAGGACACCTTTTTTGTTCTCATAGCCTTCTTCACTTCACCATTTAGCCATGCAGGTAGTCATTTTGTCCTCTTGCTAAGTTTTTTAATTTGTGGAATATGGGCTTTTTTACATGGACAGAGATGGGGTGGGATGGGTGTTTTGTCACAGTGGGTGGAAGTGAGTGTGTGTCCATTTACACGGACAACCCCCACCTCCACTCATCTCCACCCACCTTCACCCACGGAGCCTTCTCCAGTTTTCTGGAGGGCTCCGTGGGTGGAGGTGGGTGGGACTGGGTGATGGGTGGAGTTGAGTGTTGTGCGGGAGCATGCACGCACCCCCAACCATCCCACTCGGTGTTCACACGGATGAACACCAAGCAAACACCAATCCCCCCACCCACTGCCGTTCGTATACACAGACGCCCCCTCCCCCCCGAAAACAGAGCGGGTGTGTGTCCGTGTAAAAACAGCCTATATTTAATCTGGGTTTCCAAGATGGAGTGTTTAAATAGACTTCATGCTGCTTGCAGACTTTTAATCCTTGCAACTGCTCTTTTTAGTTTCCCCTCCAACAAGCATCCTCAGTTTTGCAAAGTTAAATGTAACTTTGGAAGCTGAATGAATTCTTTGCTTCGGTCTTCACCACTAAAGAAGTTGGAGAGATACCCACACCAGACCGGGTGTTTGTAGGTGAAGAATTGGAAGACAGTCACTAATAAGTGTGACTCTGGAGGAGGTTCTAGAGTAAACTGACAAACCAAATAGTAACGAATCACCAGGTCCAGATGGTATTCATCCCAGAGTTCTGAAGGAACTCAAATATGAAGCTGCAGACCTACTTTTGGTAATTTGTAACATATTGCTAAAATCTGCCACTGTACCAGAGGATTGGGGGGTAGCAAATATAACGCCAATATGAAGCTGCAGACCTGCTATTGGTAATTTGTAACCTACTGCTAACATTTTTCAGGAGTTGGGAGTGAGCAACAGGGAACTGACTGCACATTGTGACCTATTGTGTATCACCCCTGAGCGACCAAGATTGGCCACTGCTGGAGATGGGTGCTGGGCTTGATCGACCTGGTCTGACCCAGCATGGCACTACTTATGCTCTTATGACAGAAGTCACAGAATGCACTAGGATGGTGAAGCATAAAGGATACACAGAGCAGGGGGAAGTGGGGTCACAGAAGAAAAAACAGGTATGGGGGCTGAAGAGAGAGACAGAGACTGAGGTGGATAAGAAAAGGTTGCAACCACTACATACTCTGCTTCAGAATATGGAACACAGCTAGGATTTCCACCTCTTGCAGTTTGACCCTGAGACTCCCATAGACCAAAATGGGAGTGTTGCAGAGCAAGCTGCCTCAAGGTAAGTCGTGGAAGGATTGGGGCCCAAACATTTGCAGCCCCTCTGGGTAATCCCCTCACTCTATGTCTCTTTATGGAATTAGCTTTCATAACCACTCAGCTCTCCCTTTAGGGGACTTTAACCCCTCAGCTCTTTCTCTTTTCAGGGTGGGAGGCAAGCCCACCTATTCCTTCCTGCTCTTCCCCCACCCCCCAGATCTCTCAAAATCCAGTACAACTTCTGCCTCTTCCACCAGGCATTCACAGAGTCCCGATGTCCTATCCCAGGCATTGGATCTCAGTTCTCCATGCACCAGGGAATAACCTCAACCCATGCTATCTTCAGAGTCTTTCAGGGTCCCATTTTTTCCAGTTAAACCGGGATCACATCTCCACCTGGTTACTCTACTCTTCTACTCAGTCATTTAAGGGTACACACAGTGACTTTACTCAGGGGAACCTGGATCCATGATGGGGTCCCATGGAGTTCCCGCATTCTCCCCCTTCTGACCATGAGGCACCAAGTGCCTCACGAGAAACCTAACTAAACTGGTCACACAGAAACATTAGTTCTTCTGGCATTGCCCAGTTTTTTAGAGTTTAACTTCATGCCTTAATGTTTGTTTAAGCAAGTTTTTGTTCTATAAAGGGTAGCTTGGTATTGGTTTACTTAGGCTGCTTTACAGCTTTTATTCCTTTTAAGGTTTGCATCGAGGCCCTGATTCCGCAAACACTTATGCACACACTTAAAACTTTGTGCATGCAAGGAGTCTCATTAACTTTGAAGGAGCCATTCGCTTTCTGAAGATTACCCACACACGTAGCTGTTTGCAAGCACCAGGCCTATGGCTACAGGAAATTACTTTTGTAAGGCAATAAAAGATTTTATATTAAATATTTAAATGTAATGAAAATTTCTTTCAAAGTCCATTCAAAGGTGATATTAAAATAATATGTAAAAGGTTTTCATTTTCTGTGAGAGTCACAGGGTGAGGCTACACTCTGCACTACACTGGCAAGACTACTTACTGTTCCATTCTGAACAACAGAATGTACCTCATGACCATTCGTAATAAGGGCATTTTCAAGTAAACTGTTTAACTTTTATCTGAAATATGGGAATAAAATTGGGCTGGCATCAGGCCACCCTTTGAGTTATGAAAGCAGTGGCTGAGCAGATTACAAGTCCTGGCCCGCTCCATCCCACATACCTAACAGCCCACCTGGTATAGCTCAGAGGGGCTAGGGGGCAGGCAGAGTTAGAGTGGGATTGGAGCTTGGATACCTAAGCCCCATCCTTGTCTCCTGTCCCTCCTTTCAGCAAGGAGCCCTAGACAGCTGTTTACCAGCCCCTTCTACTGTCTGGTTCCAGCTCCATGAAGTCAACAATATGGGGCTTAGGAAGGGAATAAACCCTTTGTCCCAAAGCTTAGGGGAGTGTAGTAGGGGTTTGGACAGGTGAATTAATGAGTATCCCCACCTCTCCCCCAGGTCTCACAGTCCTGGAGTGGTGGTAGGAGAGAAAGAAATGAGCTATGGGAAAAGCTGTAGTGATTCTCCTGGAAGAGAAGAGGGGTGTATCTCATATGCACACATGAGTTTAAAACACATGCACAGGCACAGTCACCAGAGAAAAAAAGGAAAAGAATTAAAGGGTATCTAGAACAAACAAGGTGCTTAAACAAACCAAGCCAGGGGAGGGAATGGAGCAAAAAGAATTTCAAGCAAAGGAACCATCAGTCAAAGTCTTGGAAGACATTCTGGTAAGAATTGAGGGCACGAGCTCCTACCCCGTTCCCTCACACGCCTTCAGCCTCTCAATTTAAATACCCTTTAATACTTGCTTCTTAATGGAGGTCTCCATTATGAGAGCAGAATTAATCTGAATAGCCATGAGACTGCTCTCCGTAACTCTACTATTTGTTATCCCCAAACCCACTGAGAGAAATTTGGGGGCCCAGTACATCCAGGGGACCCCTACTCCCATTCACCCCCTGCCCCATCCACATTGCCTGGCCAATTTTGGAGAGACTGGTACTTTATTCACGTAGATGCTAACTGCAATCCTCTCCCAATCTCAGTCAATGTTAAGATTTACTTCAGAGGTCCCCCCACAAGAATATGTTTTACTGAAAGTTTATGTCTTGGATAACTATTTCATAGAACCATTGACCATAGTTATCCAAAACAGAAACTTACATTAAAACATTCATATGCTCTTGAACTCATATTCTTAGGAGAAACACACACACACACACACACACACAGCTCTGATGCCCCAGCAGGTGTGGGGGGAATGGTGAAGCTGTGACAGGGGTGTGTGGGCGTTGTTGGGCAGGGAGGTGGTGGAGGATCTGGGAGAGAGGTTGCTGAGTAGAAGCAGCACTGGGTTTTCCACCATAGGGGGGGAAATGGGGAGGCTGGAATGTAGATGTTGCTGTAGCTAGGTGCACCAGGGAGTGAGCATACTTGGGGGGCCTGAGCACTGGAGGACGCAGAACCAACTGAGACAAGGATAGGGGCTCACTGACTTTGAATTGCTGGATAAGCTGGCCACCATCTCAAAAATAGCATGCCCGGCTCCCTGCAAGTTGGGAATCAGGGTGGGGGGACAGGAGAGCGACAATGACAGGCAATGCAGCTGCACCACTGAGTGTATAATAGAAACCAACAGCAACTGCACTGTTTGTCCCTATTATACATACCTCTCAGGTGACTTATCAGAATGGGCGCTGGTTACCGAGGAGGAAATCTCCAACCTCCTGGCGACTTGCAAAAATAGTAAAGCGCCAGGCAGGGACTTGATCCCTGTTGAATTGTTGAAAGTTTTCAGAGACTGGTGGATTCCCATACTTGCTGCCATTTTCACAGCCATTGATGGCTCAGGTGTTTTTCCAGCTCAGTGGAACCAGGCAGTAGTAGTCCCAATCTTCAAGAGGGGGGACAGATCAATTCCGGCGAACTACAGGCCGATTAGCCTGTTGTCTGCCATTAGCAAACTATATGGCAAGCATTTGGCTGTGAGGTTGACGGCTTGGTTAGAGGGCTCCACTTTGATCCACCCTGAACAAGCAGGTTTTCAGAAGGGCCGGTCGGTGGTTGACCACGGCCTGGCCCTGATACATCTTTTGGAGAAATATAGGCCTAAGAATGGCCGTTTATATGCGGCCTTTCTTGACTTGAGAGCAGTGTTCGACCTAGTCAACGGAACTCTTCTGTGGACTAAGCTAGCCGATTCCACCATTGATAGGCGGTTACTGTTCCTCATGCAGAAATTGCATGAGGATTCACAGTTGGTAGTCAAACTAACCTCAGAAGGGCATGTGTCAGAGACGGTTCCTGTGAACCGTGGGGTTAGACAAGGGTGTGTCCTTGCCCCGACACTGTTTAATTTTTACTTTAATGATGTAGTCCCCTTGATGGCCCAACCGCATTTTTTCCCACCAAAGCTGGCTGACAGGTATGTTGGGTGTCTCCTTTTTGCTGACGACATGGTTGTGTTATCACAAACTAGGGTGGGACCACAGACAACTTAGGAGATTTGCCCAGTACTGTGACAAAAATAATATGGAGATCAATTATGAGAAATCTAAAATATTGGTTTTTGCCAGATCACAACATAACAATACCCATACCTGGAGGATCAGGAATACTCAGATCCAGCAGGTCAGGCTGTTTAAATATTTGGGTCTACTGTATTATAGCACGGGATCATGGCTTCATCATTTAAAGGGGGCTACCACCAAAGCCACAAGATCTTCTCTAGCGATCCGTAGACCTTTGGCGCAAACAGGGGGGACAGCCCTCCTGATGGCGGTCCAAGTCTTTAATGCAAAGACTACCTCACAGTTTCTTTTGGGGGCTGAGTTGTGGGCCCCATTTGGAACAGCCTCTCTGGACCAGGTCCAATCGAAATTTCTGCGTGCCATTGTTGGAGCCCCAGGGGGAACTCCGAATGCAGCAATAAGGTTGGAGCTGGGCCAACGTCGCTGGGCCTTTAGGGCATGGAGGGCAGCGCATAAGCTATCAGGGCCGGCCCAAGGGTTTCAGGGGCCATGTGCCAAGCCTTGCTGCGGGGCCCCAAAGGCCGGCCGGCACTCACTAGAATTGTGGGGTGGGGGTGGGGATTTTCAAGGGATGGGCGGCTGGTTACTTACCTGCAACTTGACTGTGTCAGCTCAGTTCCACAGCGTATAACTGGCCAGGGATTCCCAGGGAGTTTATGCCCCCCCCCCCCCCTTGAGCACTGACTTGGAGACTCCCGGCAGGGAAAAAAACAAAAACTGGCAGCGTCTGTCAGTCTCTAGCCTGTGGTGGTGCGGGGCCCCTCCCCACTGCGGGGCCATGTGCCTGGGCACTGGTGGCACATGCCTCGGGCCGGCCCCGTAAGCTATGGCTGAGGGCTTGTGGCATTGGGTCCACGGGCCTTCTTGGCCTTCTGGGCAAGGACTCTTTTAGATCAAGCTGGATGGGCAGAGTTGAGGATCATTTAATGGCAATGGGCTTCTCCAGGGAATATCTGCTGGGGAAAGAAGGGCATGGGGCCTTGAGTGAGGTGCAGAGTAGATGGCGGGACATCGATTTACAAGAGGAAAGGGTTAGGATCAACCAGTCTGGCCATCTGCGCTTGTATTTGAAAATGGCCCCGGCCATTGATACCATGGCCACATACCTCTCTTCCTGCCTACCTCATGGGGCTAAAAGGCTCTTTTTGGCTGCACGTCTCAATGGCCTTCCTACCAAAATACTGGAGGGGCGTTTCAAAGGGGTCCCATATGCACAAAGACTTTGCCCCTATGATCAATCTGAGGCTGAAACGGTGTCTCATGTTCTTTTTAGCTGCCAGCTCTATAATAAACTTAGGGGCGAAATTCTTAACAAATTTGTTTTGGCCCTACCTGGCATATCGCATGATGTTTTGCTGCGTCTGACTTTGGCAGATAGTGAGTGGGGAATTACTGTCAAAGTTAGTTCCTTTTTAGTGCGGGCTTTTGCTTTACGACAATTGTTTCTTGAATTTAAGTTTCCAATGGATTTCTGAGTTGTCATCAAATTATCTAAGCATTTGTGCTTCTTTCCCTTTTGCTTTTAGGATAGTAAGCAATAGTGTGCAAGTGTATTTTTTTGTATATATATTTTGTATGTGTCTTGTGTTGTAATACTGTCGTTGGCTATGGCCCATGGGTTACGCCCAATAAAGCTTTATTCATTCATTCATACCTCTCAACCCCTGGAGTCTGAAATGAGGGACAGTAACCATCAAAATGTGGGACACAATTTGCATAACATTTGCATAAATGCAAATTTAGAGTGGTCCATTACTTAACTATGAGGCTAGGCTAAAAAGACACTTAAAAAAAGAAAGCAATATTTAAAAGTTAAAGGACTTGCATAACCCTACAACAATCTCACCCATAAGCCAGACTTAAACCACTGCCCTGCCAGTCTTTATGCCCAAATTCTATCACAACACTTCCCTTACTTAACTGCTTGGCCTTCACACTCCCATGCCCAGAGAGCTTTACAGTTTACACAGCCCTCCTTCTGACAATAAAGCTTTCCCCCAACTCCAGCCATTTAAATCTTTACATCAAGACTGGATAGGTTTCAACCTATATAACTCATACTTGGGGAACCCTTAGCCTGCAGACCAAATATGACATGGGCCTAGTTTTTATTTTACCCTTTCCAATTCCTAGCTATGGTTCCTGGATCCAGCTCCTACCCTCAAGCACTGAAGGGGCCTTTTCAGGGGAAAGGCAGCAGAAATGAGGAAGCAGAGGGGCTTGATCAATGATGTGGGCTCTCCCCTGCCCTGTTTCCTTTCAGTCATGCATTCCGTCTCAGCATGCCTTGTCCACATCTCCTTACTACACCCCTATCTTTCTGAAACCCAAACCCTGAAGCTCCTTAACCAAGCCCTACAAATTTCTCCTCACTGCTGATTCAGATAATGCTTCTATTTTGGCAATGTAATAATTCAGACTCCGTGGATTTAGCACAAATATAAAATATGGGAATTTTGGGTGATGTACTGAAGTGGGGGGAAAAGGTCCCTCTCTCCTCATCACTACTGTAACTAACCCAGAAATTTTAGGTTTGGTGTGAGAATTGTTGGGTGGTCAGACTAAAGATCATAATGGTCCCTTAAAACGTGAATCCATGAACAGTCTAAGGTATCGATTTGCCAAGATAACTGATACTAATTCCATGTACATCAGGAAACATGAAGTAAGTTACAGGGAAGGGAACTGACCCCAGTGTAGAAACAAATCTATATTTCAAAATATACTGAAGGTGGTACTGTATTTGAAGGGTCTGGAATACAAGAAAGAATAAAACAAACATTAAAATGGCAGGCATGTTGTTCTAGAATGTTTTCTGCTTTTCCTAGAACAAACATTGTACTCACTGTCTCCAAATTGCTATGAATGAATGTACAGATGCAAATCCCATCCGCTCTCCCCCTGCTGCATTGAACATGGGAGCTTTCCAGTAGAGAGGGCAGCCACATATCTGCAAAGTAAAGATACACTGCAATTAGAGCTGTTGCAAAGTTTGTCCTCTGTCCGTCCTTTGTTTGTTCTCTTTTTGAAGGACTTCCCAGCCCAAGTCCCTTGGGATTTTTCGCAGCAGGAGACCCCTGACCCCCACGAAGAGCCATAATTTCACAGCACTCCTGGTGGGGGGACTGAGCCATGTTAAATAGGGGCAGAAAAATGCCACAGCCCCACCCTTCTCTAATATGGCCATCCTCTCCATGGAGTACCATGGCATCATGATGCTCCACAGAAGCATGGTCATATTGGAAAGAGGGAGGGCTAAGGCATTCCCTGTCTCTTTTCTGATGTCACAGAACTCGGTGGGACATTAAAGGTCATCTGCTCCAGCTCCGTGTACCAATGCAGTATTCCCCAAATCCAAACTGTCTGAACAGAAAAATCAAGGTGCTCCGTGGGACTGGGGACAACTGAAACAAAGTCTGGGCTTGGCTTGATCTGGGGACCAAATTTCTGACCTAAGCAGGATTCTAGTCCCTACCTACTTTGGGGTCTTCTACCCCTTTACCAAATTTGGCTGAAATCAGCCTGCAGGGCATTAGTTGTTAATAAACCATTTCTCGCTCTCTCGTTTTTCCATAGGAACCCAGGCTAAAAACTTTCTAGTATTTGTGGTTGCAAAAAATGCTGGAAAATATGAACCCTACAGTCCCATAGCAGGTAAATAAAAAGAATCTCATACATATTTCTATTATCTCATAGATTTCTGAGCCTGGCTCAGGTTTACCATCTGATGTTTAGCGTTACTATTTTGTTGTACCTGTGATTATTAGAGGTGGGACTGCTGGCAAAATCTCAGTTCTCGGTTTATATCGGTATTGGATCTCTGTCTACCGATTCTCCTATTGGTTCTCGGTTCTCTCAGTATCAAATTTTTAACTTTGCAGTTTCCCCCATTGACGTCAATGGCGAAAACCGCAATGTTAAAAATCTGATTAAAAAACAGTGCAAAAGATCCAATACCGCCAATACCGAATAAAGAACTGAGATATTGGATTAATCTTATAGAGCCATTATTGGGTACTTTTGGTTCTCAGCAATACCGAAAAGTCCCATCCCTACTGATTATTATTCGCTTCTTGGGCTCTTGCTAGTTCAAACACAGCAAGGGCACTAGCAGATGCCTTTACTACCCTAGCATTACACAGAACTTGAGTCAGAAAATGCTTCTGCCCAAGAATTGACATTTCTTTCACAGTTCATATGTGTAATGATAGCTGCTGTTGTATTTGTATAATGCCAATCTCAGATGGAGGAAACTAGAAAGGGGCATAACCCCTTCCTGGGTGTTCCTGCTGCAGCAAGAGTGATGTGTTTGCAGGTGACAGGACTAAACAAATGAAGCTGCTTTCCGATGTTATGTGGGAAGGGTGGGAAATTGTGCAATTGTGACCATGGCTCTGTAACTGTGGGGATTAGCACCTGTGAGAATACATTAATCCCCTTTTATCATGCGAGAACAGCCATCCTTATAAAGGCTACATTTGGGGACCCGGTCATGCATGAGTGTTCTCACAGGTGTAAAAGGGGATTAGTGCATTCTCACAGGTGCTAATTTGTGCAATTACAGAGCTATGGTTGTGATTGTGCAAGTTTCTGCTGCTCTCATGTAATGTCAGAAAGCAACCTGAGTGGTTGCCATTTTGTTACCAGGAATAGTAGCATGAATGCTTGAAATTTTCAAAACTATGGTAAAGTCACAAGTTGTCTCTGAAGAGATGGTCTCCTTCCCAAACCCAGTCCCAGATTTGCAGGCTGTCAAGTGTCTGCCAAACCCCTGTATTAGAATTGTGCAATTTACACCCCCACCCCCGAACAATCCAAATTCTGTGTAACTACACTCCTTTTCAGCTAACAGCATATGCGCAGAAAGGTGTGCTGGTATCGGTAAGCAGCACTTGTAATGACAGTCCTACTCCTTTCTCCCTCAGCATCACTGTGGTAGATCGCTGATCCCAAAGGAGGCAACGGGGAAACTTTGTGTAGCTGCAATATGCCAGCAATGTTTTTGTCCAACAGCACAAAATGGTGCCAAAGTAATTGTGGATCTGGATCCACAGTGCCCAATGAAAGTTAACCAGCAGCTTGAAATTAAAGTTTCAGATACAGCATCCTTCCAATGAACTCATGGAAAAGGTAACCCCCATGAATTAAGCACAGGAACAATTTTGTGAATAATTTTAAATTATAAATACAATCAAGAAAATGAAAAGCTGCTCATGGACCCTTAACAAACAGAAAGAGGGGCACAGAAGAAGTTTCACTTTCCACTTACGCAGCTCCAACACAACACAACACAACACAAATGACCTAAGAAGAATTAGTGCTCATTTACATCAGCATAAGTGATTTATGAATTTTCAATCCATCGGCAGAAGGGACCAACATGACAACCTTTGGCATAATAGAAGTCAAGGAACTACACCGAGGAATTCTAGATAAAAGTCCCAGATTTCTGACTGATCTTTTAGAAAGATTAATTCAAAGAAGAAAGAATACTCCACAATATCACTATATAAGTTGTTTCATCAGGTGATTGCCCTACCAGTATCCCCAGCTTGTCAGGGACACCAGCAGAATTTACTTGGGTGTTGGGGTGTAGAGAAGCCCCTTCACCCTGTTGTGACATGACCACTCATAACAGCACTTGGGGAAAGGGTGTTGTCATACTGGAAAGAGGCAGGGTAGCCCTTTCACTCCCACCCCTTTCTGATGTGGGCACGACCCCTGCCCAAAGGGTTGTTATGAGTGGTCATGTCACAACAGGGTGAAGGGGCTCCTTGTGACATCAGTTAGAGAAGTAACCGCTGAACATATTAAAGCCCCAGTTTAAGGCAAGATGATGGTCACTTTGCCATAGGATGCTACTCCTCCCCCTGTTACCCAATATGTCCTCCTTAAATATAGTCCACCTATGGTTATCACCCCACCAGGCTTCAGGAATTTCAATGTCAAACTACTTTTAATAAATGAGCACTTCCAATTTTCTTGCATTTGAAGGAAAAATAAGGCTGTAAATTTATTTTCGGAATAAATGGTATTTTCCTCCTGTGGTATGTATAATAGTTGGGACTGTTTCCAACCCTCTAGCTCTATAAAGACCGTTACATTTCTATGCAAGCTGCCCATCAGAAGGAGAAGCCACCATTTTAAGAGTCAGACTTCCTCCAACGTCCAATAGGAGGATATACCTATCCTATGCCATCTTCCGCAGTCTTCCTCACTATAGCATATGATCATCAAGCAATGCAATGTGTATTATGTGATGAGACTAACTTCTGTCATACATAGTTTATTGGCTGTCATCCTTTCCCCAGTGAGAGACTCTAGCACAGGGACCTTTGAGGCAGGGGATTTTTGGTTTGGGGATCATTTTGAACTTCTGGGTTTATGCTGTGCTTGCTCTTTCCTTAATCTAGTGCAGTAGTTCCCAGTTTTTTTGCCTATGCGACCCCATTTTGAGAATAAACTATCATCCTGCACAACCAGACAGCAAAGACAACATGAAAGTATAGAAAATATAAAAGAAATTGAGACCCCAGTTGCAGATGGCATGGACACCTGGGGCCTAATGAATTATCTGCTCAATTCTCATTATGTTCTAACCTTCACAATCCCTGAAGCTGCAAGGGACCCAGGCAGCGGCTACACGTACCTTTGCAATTTTCCCCATTTCATACGTGGAAGCTTTCTCATCTTCAAATTCTGAAAAAGCTGCTTCAATCCTGGCAACAGTCTCCTCGTGGCTGGTGCAAACATTTGGAAGTCCTTTGGGGAAGTAGAAACGTGGAATGTTTATGGACAAAGGGGTACTAGCAATGACTTTATTCACAGGCAGAAGAGGCAGAGGGCCGACAGAAGAGTTTGAAGGGGGTGGGGAGGGAGTCCCAGGTTTCTTCTCTTGTTTATTCTGCACCTGGAAGGACAATGCATGCAATAAATATTCTTCCCAAACAAAACACAGAAAACAAATCAAGGGGAAAAAACTCCACTCCAATCAATCACACAGAAACTAACAAGTGTCAAAAAAATAAACTGTAATCTGTAAGTATACATGTACATTTAAACCTATACATTAGACCCATGTTAAAAGTACATTCAAGCTATAAAGAGTTAAGGCGTTCAGTGGAAAGGATGAATGGTACTCTGAATGAAGGCGTGGTTAAATATCCCAGGCCTTATTAACTTCACATCAACCAAACTCTACACTGAATTAGTAATAATTTTTTATTTTCTCCTCACCGTAGCAATAAAGGACAGTTCATATTTGCAGCATACCTGTTACATATAACATTGCGTTAGGATAACCAAATATGACCAAGTCTGAACAGGACTGAGAATGTTCCTTGTCAGAGACCTTTGCAGCTTCTGTTCGGACTTGGACATATTTTTTGAAAAAAAGGAAGGGTTAGGGCAGTGATCAGTCTTGACATGTTTGAGTTACAAAGGGGGTAAAGTCAGAATTCCAAGTATGTAACTTCAGTTTAAAAATCAACGTGACATTATATCTGCTTAAGTTTCCAGAGAGAAAAATACTACTAGACTGAGAAGAAGAATCAATAGGAATTAAAAATTAATCCCATGGGAACACTGTTCCCCTTTGCTGAAAGCCACAAGGTTGCACCTTTCCCCCAAAGCAAGACAATAAGAATATGATGGAACAGAGCCAGGGCCAGGCTTAGAATTTGCAGGTCCCAGGGTGAAGATAAAACAGGGTGAAGATGGTGGCCCCTCCTCCATGGCAGCACCCTCCGCAGAGCCGTAAACGTGGTCATATTTGGTGCCTTGCTGGGAGGGAGTGCGGCCTCCACACCCTGTCCTTGTGAAACAAGGGCCAGTGCGGGGTCCCTGGAAAGAGCAGGGCCCCAGTCAGTCACCCCAGGTCACCCTGTGGTAAGGCTAGCCCTGGACAAAGCTGCCAAATTGCTGGAACTTTGGAGGGCTGACAATATCAAGCTCTGTGCCATCAGGACTAGTGCAGTTCTCTGCTGCCTGCTTCTGGAAGCAAGCAGCTGCGCCTCTCACTGCTACTCCATGCCTATCCAGCTCCTTCCTGGACAGGGGCAAAGGAGGACTTGTGAACAGCATATCACCACCATGACAGAGACAGCAGGTTAGCAAATCAGAAGGTAGTGCTGTTTGGTAAGAGAATAAATAAAGAGAGAAGCATTTGGGAGGTAAATGATCTGCATTCCTCAAGCTCAAGACACTATAGCCCAACACAGGGGCAAAGGTTCCATAAACCGTAAGGGTAGACTTTTGTATGCAATAAAGCAACCTCAGCCCCACAGAGAAAGAGGAATGAATGGCACTGAAATCTCTCTATGGTTGAAATCTGATTCCTGATCTCTCTGTCATTTTAATAAAGGACTCTCATTGACTGCCTTAGGGTGAAAATGTCCATGTGACTGCGAAGGGGCTCTATTCCTTGTCCTCAACATGAGCCATCTCTAAACCAGTCCCCCGTCTTTGGGCGATATCAAGTATTTTGAATTGTTCTTTATCCTCGTACTTATCAATTCATTTGTGGGTGGCAAACTTCCATTTTGCCTACATATCTGAAAAGCCTTGCACTAACCCTGTGGCAGGAGCAGCTTGAAAAGGTGCAATGAAATAAAGAATAGAAATAGAAGGATTTCCCCCCTCCTTGTGGAGTAAGGAGGCAAAGGCTGTCTACAGTTTTGTTAAAATTCTTCTGTGTCCTCTGGAATGTACTTCTGCCGTGGGCCAGTCATCATCATCCAAGCTTGGAATGCAATCCCAGCACCTGGAATTGGGGTAGGCAGGCTTCTAGTCTGACTCCTCTTCCCTATGAAGATTCCTCCACAGTCAGAGGCATGGGAGGTAGGAAAAGAGGAAGCTGTTTTGTTTGTCCTACATTTAATTTTCATTCTGAATCTGAAACCTTTTTTAGAGGAGCTGCTGTGTATTTATGAAATAGCTGTGGCTATTGTTAGCATTTAATTTTCGCTAAAACCATTCCAACCATTTTGATTGAAAATTTACCTGGTTTAATGTAATTAAGTACAATTAGAAGAAGTATGGGTGGCAAATAGGAAAGTCTTGTTTATTGCTGTCAAGAGACACAGAGTCTTTCTTTATATTTTGGGGAACTGATTAATAAGTTCAAGAAATCTAATTGCTGGAATGTCTAATTACAATTTTTCTTCCAGTTATCAGACCTACCTTGCAGACTTTTATCAGGGTTATGTAATGCTGCCCTTTCACAGTGTGTGGGAAGAATTTCCACTCTCCCAAATCTCTTTTTGCTTTTCAAGTCTGTCTCTGCTTGTATCTTACTAATGAATACTGTGAAACACCCTCCCATAAAATGATTACATAAAAATAGCATGCTCCTTTCTTCCCCACAGAGAAAACTTACATTCTCAAGAGCAGCCTTGCAGACCTACCACAATGTATCACTTCAAGACACTCGCATAAAATGCACTCATTGCTTAAGTATCTCTTCCACTGGAAAGTTTTGCAATTGGTTTGCAAGAAAAAGTAGCAATCTTTGACAATTTTAACTTGTTAGCTTCAAACCTTGATCACAGCTGCTAGAAATATAATGGCTCTGATCCTCGCCTATGCTGATGAGCAAAAACCACAACTCTGGTGAGGAAGCCCTTCTCGGCCATCTTTATTATTCCCCAACTGAATAGCAGACCGTTGACACAAATTAGTGCATCCTTTTTGCCAGGAGTCGCTACAGCAGCTTGAAATATGTAGGCACCAGTAAAGCTATTGCCATATGTCTACTGCCCCAGTCCCCCTAGCACAGCACAGCACAGCTGTGTTGGCTTTAGGGTATATTTTCAGCAATGGAGCAGAACAAAGCTGTCCTAATGAGCTTTGGGGTCACAATGTACTGTGTGTAAAGGAAAATACACATCATATGGACTCCAAATAGATAGGAAACATGTACAACTTATGCTATTTTTTTTAAGAAAGTGCAGCCAAGTTTTAATAGTTTTTAGCTACCACTCTATACATCTATTAAATTGTCAGCCTTATCCCGGGAAAAAAATAGCTCTCTAAGCTCTTTCCACTTGTTTACCAATAAGATATTTAAACTCTGTACTGTAATCCTTGAAGGTCTATTTTTAAACCCTATTGGTATCTGGCTACAAATAACTTTCTGCAAATAGAAAAGCCTAGAAGAGAGACCGATCCACCCCCAACCCAATAAAAAGTCACAAAGCATCAGAAAAAGAATACCCAAACTTTCAAACCTGGGCCTGCTGGAAGGACTTCAACCTCTTCTTGAACCGAGATGGAAGAACAAAATCACATCCCTTTGCAAGGAAAGCTAACTCTCCCCTTAGATCTGGGTCCCGTCGCAGAGAGGTTTCCTTGATCATCATTTTGGTTATCTCCTGAGCAAACGTCTGCCTTTCCAGCAGAGGAGAGTTCTTGTGAGTGATCACATCAGCCAGTGTGAGTTGCTGTCTTGGTTTTGTTCTTTATGGGCAAAGCTTTGTAAGCAATTTCATGCTGATACATACTCTCTCTTTCTTCTCACAACCAGAATGTCCAAGCAGTCTCTCTCACCCCAAGGCCAGAGCACCCACTTTTTAGGGACACTCAAACAATCCTACAACACAAGTATCTCCTAATGCCTCCTTGCAATATTTTATCAAGAGACATGATCTACAACAGAATCTAATGTCGTTGCTGGCTACATGACAGGCAGGCAGTCTGTCCTTGGCTTGTAATAGGCCAGGGGTATTGTGGGAAAGGAAGCACCCACCACCACTACCAGGAGTGCTAAAGTTAGACACGCTGCAGAAGTAGCTAAATATATCACCTTCCCAGATAGTTCTTATTTTATGTTCTCCAAAGCTGAAATCTGAGGTGCGAACTAATATCAGCCAACCTTGGCTGGAACTAAAAGTATATGCCCTAAGCTCAGGCCAGAGTGAAAAGGTGTTAGATAGCAGGGACCTTTCCTTAAGAAACAGTGGAACAAGATAGTTCTAATTCAAATTGTGAAATAAAAAACTGTAGACTCTCAAAAAAGTTTAACATTTTCACCTCAATTGGAGAAAAATCATCCAGTCTCCTTAAATCACTAAAAATATGATACAATTGTAACAGGGCAGAGTCCTTATGGGTGACTGACCCTTTAAGGGGAATACACCTCCAAGGGTAATGGTGAGGCCAGCCAGTCAGCGCAAAGTTAAAAGCCTGAGCAAGGCTCAGTGCAGGGGAGGAGTGTGATAGTGACAGGATCTGGGAGCTCTGCTGCAGCTAAGTCAAGCCACTGGGGAGTGGCTGGGGAGACACCTGACCAAGGAGAGACTGTGTCTGGCCAGGGGAATCAGTGAGCAAGTGGGACTGCATATGGATATATGTAATGGACTAATGGATTTGAGTTGGTGATGGGACTATGGAAATAAATGTCATGCGGAGCTAATATCCCCAAGGCAGAGCATGACAGTGGGGCTGTATCTTGCAAGGACTCAACAAAGATACCCTTAAAACTGCCACAATGGTGGAGAATGCGGGCACCGTCAAAACAGCCCTCATGCCATCTGCTTAAAGGAGGGTGACCCTATGCAGGGCGGGTTTTACCTGAGGGTGAGTGGAGGGCAAATTGCACCCGGAAGTGACAGAAATAAGCAAGTACATGTGAATGGAGAATGGAGGTGGCCCAAAAGAGCAAGCCTGCGGAGCTCCCAAGGAAACGTTGAGCTACCATCATGGTGAACAGAGAACTGAAGGAATGGTTTGGGCTATGGACCTGACTAGACCTAGACATGTGCTTTCCATTGGGTTTGGAGAAGGATGACTCCCGGGTAAAAAGGCAGATGCGGAGAGAGAAGTGGACCCCACCAGCAACTTGTGCAGCGAGGCACTCCAACAGCGGTGGCAGTCTGGGGAAGGACCAGCTGCTTCAGGAGGCATGTGATGAGGAATGGCTCAGCAGGACAGTGGTGCACGAGCAATGTAAGGGAATAGCAGTACTGAGGACCCATGTGGGGCAGTATTCCCAAAGGATTGTTATTTTTGTGAATGCTGTGGACATCTTTGGATGTGTGACTGTCCCTCTGGTTTAGAGACTCAAAGACTCTGTGGTGCCAGAGAAGGGAAAATTTGGATACATGGGCAAAGCCTATAAAAGCACCCAAAAGTGCTGGGTTTGCACCAAGGTCAGGCATGTGAAGAGAACATGCCCTGCCAGAATGCCCCAGAACTGGGTAGAGAGCAGAGAGGTCTGTCAGGCAAACCCTGAGGGATATGCCCAGAACAAGGGAACAGTCCACCCAGACAGAGATGACAGACCGTACGTTAAATGTATATTCCAAAATATGGAGACAGTATGTAGAGCAGAAGACCACCTCTGAGGGGAGGTTCAAGTGTTAAGCATCCAGAGAAAGAATACTGGGACAATTGGCTAGAATAGAACAAGAGCTGAGGCAGCTCAAGGTGACCACAGGCATAGATGTGGATGGGAAAGTCTAAGTCTAGAAGACATGAGAGTCATAGAGGAAGTAAAGTGTGGAAACAAGGTTCAAACTCTAGGGGTTAGCACCCCAGTAAAGGGTCCTAGGGCTGTGAGTCAAGAAAGGTTGGGTTGCCTGTCTTCCACCCCTCCCTTATGGGAAAACAAGCGGTCTCAAAATGTTAAGTGGATGCCTCAGGGGACAAGAGACTCGGAGAAAGCCCAGTGAAGCTTAAATTCATCTAGTGAGATGGGAAGATTTGAAGACACGCCCAGTGGTACAGAAAAGCAGGGGGAGCATAACCCAGTGGATCTCAGCTCTCAAGCCATTCAGTGGGGTGGGGAGATTTGGGGAACAGCCCAGTGGGGTTCACACCCACCCAGGAGGGACAGTTTGAGTTAGGAATGGAGGGGGAGGGGTGTAAATAGAGTAATTACCCAGTGGGGCTAAAAAGGAAATGGGCATGGAGTAAAGGAGAGCTGGGGGGGCTTCTCCTTGGCCCACAGAGAATACTGGTGGACCGGGCTCATTGTGTGGGGAGGTGTGGAGGTCAGATCAAGGGATCTAATCACATACCATAAGACTTGGAGTAAATGAACGGTAATTGGGAAAATTGTATATATTGGGAATGATGACACCTGGGAATTGTACATAACATCTGCCCTGTTGGAAAGTGGGGGCTAGACTTTTCTACCTGCACTAGCCCTGTCTCCAAGGAGGAAGAGGTATGTAACAGGGAAGAGTTCCTGTGATGACTGGTCCTTTAAGGGGATGCACTTCCAGGGCTATTGGAGAGGCCATCTGAGAATGGGCGTGGCAGAGCCATCACAAGGTTAAAAGCTTGAGTGATGCTCAGTGCAGGGTAGGAGTACAATTGTGACAGGAGCTGGAAGTGAGCTTTGCTGCAGTTTAATCAAAGCATTGGAGAGACACCTGGCCAAGGAGGGACTGTGTCTGGCATGGGGAACTGGTGAGAAAGTGGGATGATATATTTATATGTAATGGACTTGAGTTGTTGATGGGACTATGTAAATAAATAGCATGTGGAGCGAATATCTCTGAGAGTGTGTGACGGTGAGGCTGCATCGTCCAAGCCCAATTGTGGCAGGAAACAGCAGCCCCTTTAAAGACACTGTGAGTGCTGGCGTGCGGGTTGTGTAGGCTGGACTGTGGCTAATGGGAAAGGTGAACAGCCCGTGAAGAATGATTACAGTAGTGGAGAATGCGGGCACCCTCATGTTGGTCGTCAACCCAGCAGTGTGAACGGGGGTTGATCCCGCCCAGGGGTGTACGCCTCAGAACTAGACACTTTTGGAGGATTGCAGCCAGCTGCTGAACGAGAGAGGTGAGCACAGTTGTTTGCCCAGAGAAAGCAACAGAGAGACTGCAGTGGAAAGTTGCTACTAGAAGAGTGTGCCTGGATGCCGAGTGAGTGGTATAAGTGAGAGTAGAGGACTGTGCCCAACACTGCAAGAGAATGAACTGAAGGAGACTTGCAACCTGAGGGAAGTGTGAGCGAGCTAGTGAGTAGCAAGGAAGGCCTGCATAGCAAGAGCTCACCCAGATGAGGGCTTGAGTGGGGCTAGAGCAAGGAGGCTTGCCCCTCTTACAACCACGATGACATGGATATACAGCAGCAGTAGAGCAATGTGGAGGCGTGCACCATAAGCCATCAGCCTGTGGAACTACATGGGGTCAGAGCCAATGGTGATAAGAAGCAGTTGCTGGGGACCCAAGAGGGTGGACCTGAAGACCTGCTACAACTGTGGTTTTTTTGGACATGTTGCGAAGGCCTACCGGGAAAGGTGGCAGGGCCAGAGATATGTTTCGACTTTGTGGTGCCTAGGCCAGACTGTATATAGAACAACAAATGTGAATTGTTGGCTATGTGACATATGGGGTCACAGAAAACAAGACTGTCACTTTAATGGGAATGCCGCGTCTGTGCCTCATAGGACTAACAAGGATCAAGTCCTTGTGAGGTGGTGCTGGGCCAGCCACAAGGTTGGGCATAAGAAACTAACATGCCCAAGAAGGGGGAATGGGGGTGGGAGAGTAGCCCTGTGAGAGATACCCCTACAGGGAGGCCTCACCAGAGGAATGTAACCGCCCCAACAGGACTCTTGGGCAAGAGGTTAGATTGCCTATATGCCAACATGAAGGCATTAGTGAAGGAGGAAAACTGCCTCCTACAAGAAGTGGCTGGGGGCTCCTGGGCATGCATAAGCTGTAAATCATGTGAGGTCCAAGCTCCGTGTAGCCTGCGGACAAGTCATCACCATTTTTACTTCAAAGGGCAAAATAAAACAAAAACCTGCTTTGTTATCTGGATCTCTACTGTGGAATGAGTAAGGTAACCCATAAAGCTACAGGTTGGGGAGTCCGCACCCCCCACTTTACCGGGTTTGAGTGACTCAGTTTCCCTTGCGCACAGTCCTCTTGAATCAGTTTCTCTCACTGGCTAATTCAAGTCTGCCACAATGAAACTTCTTGTCACCCAAGCGCCCGATCCTTCCCGTTTACAGACTCTTTACTCTCTGGGTTCGCAAGAGCTTGAGGGCTCTTGTAGCTCACTTGTGTTCCAATATTAGACTCTAGACCACTTCTTCATAAAGTATGAAGTATATTTATTGTTTACATAAACACAAGATAGTTGATACAGAGTGGTAATAGAAATAAAAGGTAAACATAACGCATTCCTAACTTATACTGTTTTGTGTTCCTAAGTTATTCATCTTACCCTAGAACAAGTCCATAAGTTCTGGTTTTCTCAGCCATAAGGAACTGGCTGGGCTCTGGCTTCTTAGAGCGAAGCTGTGTCTCATTTCATCTTCCCCCAGCCTGCAGTGATCAGCTGGCTCTTTCGTATGTAGATGTGCAAGATGGGTCTTGCAGGAAATCTCCAAGCAGTCTCTTCCTCCCTCTGGGATCTCTGTCCTTTTATAGTATTTGTCTCTCTTTGTCTGGGTTTTCCCGCCTCTAGGGAATGTGTCCCAGAGCATGTAGGCAACATGGAAGTTCATTAACATTTCCATAGGATGTCTAGCAACCCAGCTTTCAATCCACGTTCGATTATCTCTTGTAGTTTCTACAGACTTGTGACGTGTGAGAGGGTCAACCTGAGCTGTAATTTGAGTTCTACTGTTCTCAGAGTTGGCATTACAACATGTGGAACTTGTAACATTACATACTGTACATTTACAGTAACATTGCATCCATGTGAAACCCTTGGTATCACATATTTACCAAACATGTAGTCCCGTGTTACACGTATGTGACCCCCTGTTTCCCCGTGACAGGGACTATTAAGAGCTTTTGTATTACAAAAGAAGATATGCAAGCTGGAGAGAATATTTCCCTTTCGGATGCTAATATGGTGGAGAGTGTCAAGTCGCAGGAGTTGGCTCCTGGCTCTGGTATCCTACAGAACCAAAGTATTCTGATGAATATACAAACAGACCTAGGAGAGACCAAGGAAATCACTGTTTCTTTAAACTATGTGGTGGAAAGCCTGGGGAAGCAACTGAAGAAAATATGTAAATGAGTTGATCAGCTTGAACAAAGGATTAGTGATCAGGAAGACAGGTGTTTAAACTTTGCACTTTAGAAACCACTATTCAAACTTTGAATGAGAAATGTATAGATCTTGAAAACCAAAGCAGAAGGAATAATCTTCACTTCCTTGGGGTATCAGAGGGTTCAGAAGCAACAGGGGCTAAAGAACTTGTTCTGAAAAATTTTAAATCTGTTTTCTTGGAAGCTTCTGCCCTCAATGAGGTGGAAATTGAAAGGGTATATCGTTCTTTGAGCCCACATCTAAAAGACTGTGATCCCCCCAGGGCTTTAATCATAACGTTTCTACGATTTCAGAATAAGGAATCAATTCTCGGAGAAGCGAGGAAACATCCTAATACTTTCTTTGAAGAAAAAAAATAATATCTCTTTCCTGACTTTGCTACTGAGACTATATTGAAGCGCAGGAAGTGGTCTAGATATTTTGAACTGTTGAATAGTGTGGGAATCAAGTTTCAGATTTTGTTTCCAGCACAATTTTAATTTGTCCATAAAGGGAAATGAAGGATTTTTCATCAGGAAAGTGAGTTGGAAAGATGTATTGAACAGAATCTGAGATCTGCTCTTCAACACAAGGACGCTAATTGAAGTTTTTAATCCTCTGACTGAAACATGCTGTTTGAGATACGGATGCTAACTGAAGTCTTTAATCCTTTGATTGAAACCTTTCAGTATTATTGGATTTTGTGATAATGTATCTTTTCTTTTTGACTCTGCTCCTTTAACTATTGTCAACAGGTGTGGGATGTGATATGCTGAGGACGGAATCTTAGGCTTTTTTTATAATTTATTTTAACTAAGTGATTTTACTAAGGGTTTGAGAGATGCAGGAGAAATATCAGATTTCTATGGGGAATAGTTTGGAAATATGCTCCCCGCCCTTTCTGGATATTTTTTGATAATTATATTTTTTTAATTTATTTATCAAATTTATACCCCGCCCCTCCTGAAACAGCTCGGGGCGGCTTACAATAAAACCTATTTGGATAGATTATTATCCTTTCAGTCAGGAGTACAAGACACTGGAAGAGGTCTGTGCCTACAGCAAGAGCTGCAGGTCAAGATTGCAGGGCACTGGCAGAGCTGTGTGGAGTGGGTGTGCACAACTGGGACAGCAGGGGCTGCAGGTCAGAATTGCCACATTTCAGAACACAATGAGAGATTCCAATATAAATGGCCATCCCTACCCCAGAAGCAGCTACACAGTGAAGGATTCCAGTATATATGCCTGGCCTCACCCTAGAGGAAGCTGCATTTCAATACACGGTGAGGGATTTCAGTATATATGGCTGCCCCCACGCCACAGACACAATTAGGGTCTGAAATTTCACTGTTAGGTTGCTAATTGTCATGGACAGATCATTACCTTCCTCAGGCCAGTCTCCCGGCATATATCTGCCCCTGGAGAGGCGTGGTACCAGTTTGGTTGATCCGTCCCGGAGACTTATGGAACCTGATCGGTTCCGGAATGCTCTGGGGGATTTACTCCTTGATCTTGATGGCCGTTCGCTCGATGACCTTGTTGTTTTCTAGAACACCTTGTTGACTGAGGCCATCAACCGTACAGTTCCTAGGCGTCCGCTCCCTTCGCATTGACACCGCGGATCACCATGGTTCACTGAGGATCTGCAGATGTTGAAGCAGGAAGGGTGACGGTTGGAGTGATGGCTGCATCAATTGCATGCTGAAACCGACCGGTTGCGGCATAGGTCCAGTTTAAGAGCCTATGCCATGGCTGTGCGGGCAGCAAAGAAGAAGTTGTTTGCTGCCCTCATAGCATCTGCAAAATCTTGTTCAGCTGACCTTTTCCGGGTGGTGAGGGGGCTGGTCGGTCTGACCGACCTCTGCCTGGAATTGGAATTTTTCAATGCCCGCTGTGACATGTTTGCTGATTATTTCACAGATAAAACCACCCAGATCCACCATGCTTTCAACGCTGCATTTATTGCAATGGGTGAACCAGAGGTCATGGAAGCCCTGTCTGGTCCTGTTTTGTGGGATGAGTTTCAGTCACTGTTGCCCACTGATGCGGAGGGTGTTCTTGGGGATGTTCAGGCCACCTTTTGTGAACTAGACCCGTGCCCGTCCTGGCTGGTTAAGGCCAGCCGGGAGACGTTACGACCACTGCTGGTGGGGGTAATCAATGCCTTCCTTCGGGAGGTCAGAGTGCAAAGCTGCCTCAAAGAGGCAGTGGTGTGGCCTCTGCTCAAAAAAACATTGCTTGATGTTGATTCCCATGCCAGCTATTGGTCGGTCTCTAACCTTCCCTTTTTAGGGAAGGTTATTGAATGGGTGGTGGCTCAGCAGTTACAGGAGTATCTAGATCGCATTGATTTTCTAGATCTCTTGCAGTCCGGCTTTCGCCTGGGTTATGGCACTTAGACTACACTTGTGACATTGGTCGATGTCCTTCGCGTCCCTCTTTGGTCCCCCAGGTTCGGAGTCCGGGGGTGCTCCTAGACTGGCACACAATGGAGTCCAAAGAATTTTCTCTCTCAATTTACTGTTTAAATTGCAGTATTTGTCATCTAAATATGGCAAATGGGTTTTTTTCCTCACCCTGTCTTAAGCATGACTATGTAATTCGGCACAATTTTACTTGCAGAAGCTCCAAAGTCGTCTATGTTGTTCAGTGTGCTTGTGGTCTTAATTATGTTGGCAAAACCATTAGACCTGTAAAAGACAGGATCATAGAACATAGATCAAACATTAGATGTAAAAAAATGTTGGAACCTCTAGTACAACATTTTATGGAACTCCAACACTCTGTGAATGACCTGTCTTTTTGCTGCGTGGAGACCCATAAATCAGAAAGAGAATTATTTAGACTAGAAGCTAGATGGATTTTGAGATTAAAGTCTTTGACACCTATAGGGTGTCATGAGGGTATTGATTGGGGTAGGATCATTTGTTAGTAAAAACATAGATCCTAATTTGGGATTCACCATTTCTAATATTGGGCCTTTAATACTCTTGCCTGGTGCATTATCCATTTTTGGAGGTAGTGTATTTGGAGGTATATTATTGAATGGGATTGCTTTTGTTTATAGGGCCCCTCTCTTGGTCATTTCAAGTGGTATGTTTATAATGTATTTCTTTTTACAAGCTTTAAAGGGAGGATGTTTGTGGATCATTGTTTATACAGGGTTCAGGGTGGGTGTTCTTTATTCTACAGGTTTTCAAGTAACCCCATACTCAGCGGAGGAGAACTTACCTGACCCATAAGTATTTATGTACGTGAAGTGACAACTCCTCCACCTAACAAATAAGGACTTTGGACTTACTGGAACTGGAATGCAAGACATTAGAAATAAGAGGAGGTTACATCATGGAAGTTACACCTCTGCTACAATGAGTTTCTTCAATTGTATTGGGACCTTCCTCCCCCTGGAGAGTACCTAAGTACTTTGCAAATCCCTTCAATTATGTGGTTCAAACAGAGGCAACATAGTGTAATGAGACCATATGGTATCAATTATTGTGATGGTTTAAAAAGCCTATTCTGCTACAGGGGCAGCTATTTAGCTGCTGAGGTTTTTTCTGGAGATTTCCACTCGCAGTGTTGCATCAGAGCTGAAGGGTGAGTGTTTTTTTGCTGTGGACTTGGGCCATTGCTTAGTCTAAAAATTCTTTACCAGAATTTAGAACAACAGGCTATTTATTTGCCCCCTGCCCCCATTTTATATATATACTTTAAAGCCTTTTGGATGATTGAACTGGAGATTAGATGGCCACTGAGATCAACCCCGTGCTCTGATGCTACTGCAACACTAATTTATTTTGTTTAGCTTATGTGGATATCCCAATATAAGAGTCAGTTATCTGTTTGTTATTGATGTATGTATTTCTTTGCAGCTATTGTACTTTTGAGACAATGTAATATCCTACTCCCTTTGGACTTTTGGGACTAATACATGGCTGTATCCGAGGCATATGTAGGCACCCAGTATTGCCCTGGGAGTAGTTATCAACTGCCTGAGTAGTAAAGGCTGTTTATTTTAAGCCTCTGTTTGTTTGAGTTTTTCCAACCTTGGTGCTCCTAGACTTCCAGCTCCACCTGGATGTCCAGGTGGAGTCTGTGGCAAGTAGCGCATTTTACCAACTATATCTGGTGAGGTGGCTTCGGCCATATGTCTCTGACTCCAACCTGGCCACCATCGTCCATGTTTTCATTACCTCTAGACTGGATTATTGCAACGCACTTTATGTTGGGCTACCCATGGTGACAGTTCAGAAACTGCAGCTGGTGCAGAATGCAGCAGCCCAGCTCCTTACGGAGACTGGGCACTGGGAGTACATAACACCAGTGCTCCAGGCTCTGCACTGGCTGCCTATTGTCTTCCGGGTCTGATTCAAGGTGTTGATTCTTACCTATAAAGCCCAATACAGTCTAGGCCCCACGTATCTGTGGGACTGCCTTGTTCCCTGGGAGCTGGATTGGCCATTGTGGTCATCGGGGAGTGCCTTCCTTGAGGTTCCCCGGGTTTCTCGGGGGGTGACGATGGAGAGGGCATTCTCGGTGGCTGCACCAAGGCTGTGGAACTCCTTCCGGACGAGGCTCAGGTGGCCCCGGATCTCCCTTCTTTTTGACAGATGTGTAAAACCTGGCTATTCCGTCTGGCATTTGGCAAGGAAGATGGGTGAGGATGGTTTTTGGGGGGAGGGGTTTAGGGGGAGGTTGCGTTGCCTTGGTTGCTTGTTTCCCCATTATTTATTTATGTGTATATTTATTTTGTATTTTATATTTTATGAATGTGTTAGGGTTTATGTAATTTTATATTGTGTGTATTTTACCAGGTTTTTAGAGTTTTGTTAGCCACTCTGAGCTGCTTTTGCAGGATGGGGCGGGGAATAAATTGTTAAAATAAAATAAATAAATACATAAATAAATATGGTGGTGCTCCAGAAGGGAGAATTTAGTGTACTGCATTTTTCAAAAAAACAGGAAATTCTATACTCAAAAAACTTTCTGTTGAAGAAAGAAGTTAAGGCACTTACAAATTCAATCATGCTCCAAAAATCATGGAAATTGGAAGTGAAGGCTCCCACCTTAACTTCTGTGCCACCTGAGCAGTAAAGACATTGTACAGCCTCACATATTGTGCTCGCTTACAACTTAGGCTCCATGCATTGTCTTGGTCCTCCAGCCCCTATTTACTTTCTCTGTAGATTGGGGACAACACTGAAGCTGGGGACAGGAGATGGGGCAATCTCCTCCTTTCCCTGTGTTCTTTCATTTGGGTTGGGTAGAATGGGACAGCTAAGTCCTGGCTCCCAGCCTCCCCCCTACTTTAACGTACTAGCCCCCACTGTAATTCCAGAGAACTGAGGAGTCCTGGCTCCCAGCCCTGCTCTAATGCACTACTCCCAACCCTGTAATAGAGAACTCAGGAGTCCTGGTTGCTAGCCCCCACCCCCCAAAACACTAGCCCCAACTAGGGCTGATGCGGCAACAGCTGTTACCTTGCCACGATTCCATTCCGCCATTTTAGAATTGCCCGTGCCACATCACGGCTTTTCCGAACTCCCTTCCTAGAGAACCCAAGAGTCCTGGGAAATACAATGATCTGTATCTCTTATATGGAAGAGGAGTAAGGGTATGTGTGTTGGATTATATAAAAGAAACAGGAGAGGAGGTGGAACAACAGGGAGGCAACAATGGGAAGTGAGTGGAATGATAGAAGTGCTCCCCATTGTATCCCATCACTCTTCTGAATGACTTATTTCACTCAAAACCTTGTCATTCAACTTGTTTTTCATAGCATTCCTCCTGTTACTCCACCCAGTTTCTTGCTGCTGTACCCTATCCCTGTTCCTCCCTGTCATTCCACCCACTCTCCCTGGTGCCTTCCTGATTATTCCACATCCTCTTGCCCCCCTACTCTGAAAGATGCAGCTCTTTTGTATTCCTTCACAGTCACTTACTGGGACCTGCAAATGACAATAAGGCTGCATTCAGATGTGCGCTTAATTCGCACTGCAGCAGTGTGCGATTTAAAGCAACGCACACTTCCGGGTTGGTGTGAACGCACCCCTAGTGCGCACAATTCAGTGTAATGCGAACTGTCGGAGTGCAGTTTTAAAAGCTGCTCCGAGCAGCTTTTAAAACCTCACTCCGACAGTTCGTATTACGCTGAATTGGTTCATTCACACCAACCTGGAAGTGCGTGTTGCTTTAAATTGCACGATGCCGCCGCCGCCACTGTGCGAATTAAGCACACATCCGAATGCACCCTAAGATTTATTTCAAAATTACATTACTGTTGCCTCCATTTCTTCCAATGGGAATTTCATGTTACTAATTAATACATACACAACTTAAAATTATTATTAAACATTTATTTATTATTTTCATTTTTACTTCTCATCCAAGAACGACTCAGGGCAGCGCACAATAAAACAAAACAGTAAAATATTACATGTTAAATTGCCTTACAGCGGTAGCTGTAAGGAAGTTAAACGCACAACCACTCTCCATTATAGACAGGGGACTGCTGAAGCCCTGATTTTGAAGAAACCACTTGAGCTACATTTCTGAAAGTTTATCCATGGCTATAAATTTGCGAGGATCATCATACGCACAAAGTTTGAAGAAGAGCCATCCAGAAAATAAAATGTTATGACTGTTTAAAAGTTAATTGGTTGTGGTCAAAATGCACACATTCTCACGATTTTGAATCATCAATATCTCTTCCCCCTGGATGAGTTGCACCCCCAAATGTCACAGACTTGGAGCATGAGATCAATAACAACTGCTTCTGTAATACGATAGTGATTGGTGCAGCCAAAACCGAGTTATTAATGATTCAAAAATCGGTTCTGCTGGCTCACGCATGTGCAGTTGAGCAGCTACTGACTGGCAAAACACAGCATAAGGAAAGTTACGTGACTCTACTTTTTAAAATCACTTAACTTTATCAGAAGCCAGCTCCATCACAAAGACTTTAAGCTCTAGTCAGTTTCATGTCAATTACCCCCCCTGGCCTAATTCTGTACTTTTGAATTCCTATGAAAAGTCTGCAACTTTTCATACCATTTTCACTTGGTATGAAAAGTTGCAGACCTTTCATACAGAATCAAAAGTACAGAGTCAAAAGTTTGCAACTTTTCATACTGAGTGAAAAGTCTGCAAGTTTTCAAAAGTTGCAGACTTTTCACTTGGTATGAAAAGTTGCAACCTTTTCATACAGAGTCAAAAGTCTCCATATGAACTTTTCATACACGAGGGTTAGAGAGGGATAATCATTCCCATTGACCCTAATATAAACAAGTACCTTCATATATGCACAACCTAAAAGTTGCACAACTTTTAAGTTAAAAGTTCTGTAAAATATACAACTTAAAAGTTGTGCAACAACTGATATATTAATGTGCTGATATATCATATCACACAAAATTTGGAAATTTACCAAAACAAAAAACTTTATAGTTTAAAAAAAGTTAAATGCACAAGTTTTTAAAACTAAAAACTTTCCTCTTCAAAAACATCACAAAATCTTTTTGACTCTAGCTTAAACTCCAAAAAACATACAAATTCATTACAATTACAATTAAAAAAACATTCAACTCCATACATTGCAACAAGACAAATGCCAAAAAACATGGAAATTATTTCAGAATCAGGAATATTTCATATTTTATCCTCATCAACATAAATGTAATATATGTCCTTAATTCCTTACCATACATACTTACTCTTATTCATTTTTATCAATAACTAAACTTTCATATTTTTCATTATTAAACTTATCATAATTTGACAATGAACAATTTTTTGAGAGTGCATTAACTCTGTCCTTTACAGGTATACAAATTGTATACACTTTATACAATAAACTGTTAACAATGTCAGTGTAGAGAACGTTATAGAATTCATTGTACAGAATGCAGTTCCGTAGAAACAGAGTTAATGCACTCTCAAAAAATTGTCGAATTATGATAATAAATTAAAGTTTAATAATGAAAAAATGTGAAAGTTTAGTTATTGATAAAAATGAATAAAAGTATGTATGGTAAGGAATTAAGGACATATATTACATTTATGTTGATGAAGATAAAATATGAAATATTCCTCAAATGCTGAAATAATTTCCATGTTTTTTGGCGTTCATGTCTTGTTGCAATGTATGGAGTTGAATGTTTTTTAAGTTGTAATTGTATGCTTTTTGGAGTTTAAGCTAGAGTCAAAATGATTTTGTGATATTTTTGAAGAGGAAAGTTTTTAGTTTTAAAAACTGTTGTGCATTTAACTTTTTTTTAAACTGTAACGTTTTTTGTTTTGGTAAATAAAGTTAAAACATTGAACACATAAATATATAAAAACACATCTCATCACAACCAAATCTGTGCATAAAATATTATCCCACCCACAACCCAATTAAATCATCCCCCCACCAAACACCTGACAGAAGAGCTAGGTTTTACACTGCCAGCAAAAGGCAAGAAGATCCAGGATAAAACGGATCTCCACCGGGAGAGCATACCACAGCAACAGAGTGGCTGCCGAGAACATCCTCCTGTCTGTTTGGACCCATCAATAACACAGGACCTCCAGAAGAGCACGCCCAGACAACTACAGGGGTGGCCCAGGGAGTTAGGCGATCCTTCAGGTAAGCAGGGCCCAGGCTGTTTAGGGTTTTATAAGTCAAACTCAAAACCAGCACCTCAAATCAGACCCAGAAGACAATAGGCAGCCAGTGAAATGCTTGGTGCGTTGGTCTAATATGCTCTCTGTGTCTCATCCCGGTGAGCAGGCAGGCCGCTGCATTTTACACCAACTGCAGCTTCCGGACCATCACCATGGGCAGCACCACATAGAGCGCATTACAGTAGTCTAGCCTTGAGGTGACAAATGCATGGATGACTGTAGCAAGGAGTCTTCCCAGGGCCACACGAGGTCACTGGGGTGTCACATGGGGAATTAGCAAACCCCTCCACCATGCTTCTCCAGCCTCCTTAATTCCTTTACCCACAAAGGTGGAGTGCACTATGTAGGGGTACCCAGTAGGATCCTTACCCATGGCCTCCTTCCACCCTTTACAGCCAAGGCCTGTGCCTCCAAATAGTGCACTTGGATATTCAGGGTTTATACCCTCTAGTGTTCTTTGACCCTTCAGGGTTCAATATAGTCCACTTGGGTTATGGGGTTCAGCCCTCAGACTGAGACCCTGAGGGCTCTCTATGGGTCCACCGTCCTGGTGGCCAATCTAGGCAGATTCCACCTGGTCTCTGTTGCCTCCTGTTCCTCCTCACAGGTCCCTGCAGGCTAGGTCCAGAGTTTGGGGGAGTTCACTGGCAGGGCTCTAGTGAATGAAGAGCAGAGAGCAAAGCAAGAAGCTCCTTCCTCAACAGCCACCATCCTAGGACTGAGCTCAGGCCCCTTTATAGGACCTGAGCATGCTCAGTCTCACATAGCTCCACTGAGCATGTCACGGGACTTAGAGCAAAATCCAAGTTCTAACGCCTCACTGGGTATTCTCCAAGGCATAGTCTCAGAAAGGGTTTGGAAGCCTAACTGAGCATGCTCCACAGCTCCCTATCTGCTTAATGGCTGTAAGCAGCTCAGTAACAGGACTTCTCCGGTTGCAGGTAAGCTACCCTGTTACACTGACAGTAGCGAGATTGGAGTCTGAGACATATGGACAGAACCTCTTCATCAGATATAAGTGGCGAAAGGCGCCCCTGGTCACAGTTGACACCTGCAAATTCAGGTGCAGCTGTGCATTCAGGAGCACCCCAAGGCTCCGCACATGGGAAACCAACGGAGGATGAACGCTCCCAATACTGGGCGCATCCTCCCCCAGATCCCTGATCCCGCCCACCAACTTTACTTCTGTCTTGTCACGACTGAGTTTCAATCAGCTCCACCTCATCCAATCCCCCACAGCAGCCAGGCACTGGGATAGCAATGAGACCGCAGGACCTGGGTCAGTGAAAAGGAAAGACACGGCTGGGTGTCATCAGCGTATTGATGACAACAAACCCCCCAGCTGAGTGCAACCTCCCGTAGAGGCTCCATGTACACACTGACTAAGAGATGGGACAGAATAGTACTGTCCCCAGCTTCAGTATTGCCCAGGGGGAGTGTGTCTTGGAGAGCTTGGCTACATTGCAGAAGCTGCTGGGAGGATTGTTAACAGCTGTGTGTTTTTGCTACTCCTCTACCAGGTACCTTTACTTAGAAGGGACTGCCCGGAGGGCGGCGGCCAAAGGGCAAGGAGCGGTTGGTGGGCCGTTAGCGGACGAAGGTGGTGGAGGCAGAGGCAGTCCATCTTAAGCCTCAATACTCTGTGTCCTTTTGGTAAGCTGGGAGAACAGACTCGGGCACCAGGGGTTTAGCTGGGATGTTGCCTAGATGAAGAGCCTCCTTATCTTCAACTGCTGGGTCCCAGGTCCCAGACCCCAGGCATTGCCAAAACAAGCCTTAAGATGTTCAAGCTCCAAGAAGGACAAGGTTTATTATGAACTTTGATGTTCTCAGGACTGCAATTTAATTCCTAGGGTCTAAATCTGATCCAGGTGCTGCTGCTGGGGGCAAGTACTGCTAGTGGAAGCCCCTTAATGGCGAGGCACCTGAGTTGTATGTTTTATGTTTGTGATTTTAGTTTTAGGGGTTAAGTGCTGCCCGTTCAAGCCCTGTGAAGGGCCAGGCATATACACTGTTTTAATACCGCAGGGGTCTGTGATTATTTCTTAAAGTGCTACAATTCTAAGTCTTGGCTCAGTGACCAGGATTATTGACCTTAGATCTCTGTACCTAGGGTTGTGTGTTTCTTACCAGTATTGTGCTCTTCCTTATGTGAAATTGTGTTTTAAGTTATGCCTCCTAAATCTAAATCTAAAACCCATCAGGTAATTTCTCTGTCCACACCACCGTTGAAGCAGAGAAAAATTGACAGGTTTTTTGCACCCTCAGGGGTAATCTCCGCAGACTATAACCCCTATGCCCCCTTACAGAATATGACTGTGGAGTCATCGGACTCCCAGCACTTTTCTTCTGCTAACTCCCTGTCCATCAGGATTTCGGTGATATGGGAGTGATTTATAAGAATTCGCAGGGGGAACACAAAAGGCTGCAGGCCTGGGTGCTTCTAAAATGGAAGAGGAAATGCTATCTAATGAGGGGATATATTCTCGTAAAGATAATTAGAATGCAACAAATTTAATGGAAGAGCATATAGATTTAACTGCACAAACTGTTAAATTTCTGTTTACTCATATAAATCTTAGCACTAAAATTAATGATCTTTGGTCTACTCTAGTTCCAAACTCTTCATAGGAACCTGCTAGCCAGCAAGCTAAAGTTACTCCTCGGAAGTCTGTAGAAACTGCTCAATCACATGAGATTGGGGCAGAATTGTCAAAGGAATGTTATATTCAAGATCCTCTAAATGTTTCGGGTATTGGAGAGATATCTCCTTATAGACTGCACAATAATGTTTTGGCCTTTACAATCTGCCCTCTGCCAAATGGTTATTTCCCATGGTGGAATACACCTAAAGAGATCGTGGAGCACCTCAGATTGTTAGTGCATCTTCCGATTACTAGCTATGATATTCTAAGAATAGATTTCCTCTTCCACCAGAAAGACCAGAGAGGGATCTTAGTGCACTTCAAATCAGCCCATTGGGTGGCGGCTAGTCTGAAGAAGGCTCAGTTAGATCGCAATGCTGTATATGTAGCCAAAGTTTTCTCCCATATATCGGGGTAAACCTCCGACGCAGCCTAAAGCTGGTAGTCAAGACCTCCGAAGAGAGGCAAACTCGATATCTAGAAGTAGTAACTGTGTAACAGCAGATAACTTTGTTCATAAGGAGAACCCCACAGGGGACACTTTGGCTCCCGATCCAATAGACCTCATTGCAGCTGAGGATATGGAGGTACAAATCCCTGCAGAGACAATCAGGCTTGAAGGGTTGCAAGGGCTAGGTGGTGAGCCATCTTGCTTATATAAACTGCCTATTGAGGGTCAGAATTTATTTTTAAACAAGGTACCCAATTTGTATGATCAGCTTGTAGCACTAAAGGGTAATTCTTGTGCCCTGGAGCCAGTGATCCAGTCGAGAAATCTCCAGAACCCTAACATCCTTAACATAGCTGTGTGGTAGGTTGTGGGGGAAAGCATAGAGGACTCCCTTAATGGACCCCTATTACTGCTCCTGCCCAGGCCATAGGAGGTGAGGCTTCAAACCTTCCTCCCTGGAATGCTGATGCTTCCATCCAGTTGGGAACTGAATTACCAGGTAGGAAGTTCCAGACAGGAAGGAAGGAAGAAGGCCTACTCACTCAGACGGTAGTTAATCTAGCCGGGATACCCAAGGGAGCAGCTGACGGGGACCGTAGTGTGCATTTGCAGCTTAATGATGATGGAGCAGAACAGCTTATCGGGGCAGGATTCAATCCAATACAGACTTTTACCCAGGTGGCGGGAGTGGATTTAGTGGGGGAGGTAGTCTCTTTAGACCTGGTTACTGTGTTTGAACAAGGGACTAACCTAAGTAAGGAAAATCTAAGCCAAGTTGGACCCTGTTACCCTCTTCTGGATAACGGTGAGTCGCCTTGTAGTAGTGATACTGGACACATGCAGGGTGTTTGTGGTGAAATGAAAGAAACTAACTGACTCGGCAAAGGCCCTTGCTCCACTCTCTATGGAAGAGATGTCTGCCCTCAAAATTATTTCCTGGAATATCGCAGGCTGGCGCTCTAAACAGGGAGATGAGCATTTTAAGAAGTTTCTTTTATCCTTCAATGTTTTCTGTTTGCAAGAAAGTTGGGTAACAACTACAAAGAGAGTGGAGCTAGAGAGGTTTTGCAGCTGGACGCTCCCCACTGTCCCCCCGCGGGGAAAGGGTCGCTCCAGTGGCAGGCTGGCCATCCTCATATCAACAGCTTTAGAGCTGAGCCTTGTCATGGTGGGAGGAACTGAAGGGTCTTTTTTGGCACTTGTGTCTTTTTTTCTCCTCCAACAAAATCTATCTAGTTAATATTTACTTGCCATCAGGTGCCATTAATCAAATGTATGTGCAGTTTTGGCAGTCAATGGAGGCAGCTTTAGATTCCGATATGGAAAATTATGCATTGGATGATGTTATTTTACTTGGTGATTATAATGCAAGAATTGGTCCCAATAATACTGCAATTATGGATGTGATGCAGATGGATCTAAGCAGGGACATCCCAAATTGGAATGAGGCTAGATCCTCCAAGGACTTAGTGGTAAACAGCGCTGGGCAAATTTTCTATCAATTTGTTCTAGATCACTCTCTGATGATACTGAATAGAAATGTCCCTGGAGACTCTGATGGTAATTATACCTACTTAAATGCACGAGGAGGCAGTGTTATAAACATAGTGGTGATCTCCGCCTCACTGTGTAAGTATATACAACTTTTAAAGGTGGGCTCTGAGACAGAGAGTGACCACTTCCCACTTTGTCTTCATCTCCAATTAATTAGCCTTATGAATCTTCGAGCTGATGTTCCCTCAGAGGCAAACCTAGAACCTAGTGGCTGGTGCAGGCTCCGTTGGTCTATTGAAATAGAAGTTTCTGTAAATTCTCTTTTCTATTCTGTATCTGCTATGAGACTGAGGGAGACTTTGGCTGCCTCAACCTCTGTGATTGATGCACTGAGGTCTCTAAATTCAGTGGTGGAGGACCTTTCAGCCCTTCTCTCTATTAAAGCTGCTGATAGGTCAAACTTTAATAATACAGGATGTGGTTGGTGCAATTCCTCGTGTATGAGGGCGAAAGCTGCTCTGTGGACAGCGGCTAGATGTTTAAAGTGGCATAATGAGCCAGGGCTCGCCCTACGATATTTTGAATTACGAAGGGCATATAAATCTATGCTCATAGAGAAGAAATTAAGTTATAATAATAACCAATGGGAATCATTACAAAATGCCATAGCAAATAAGGACTCTGCTACTTTTTGGAAAATAGCAAATGGAGTGTGGAGGATTGAATTATTTTTTAGTGAACCAAGAATTCCGCAAACAGTTTGGGTTAAACATTTTTCAAAGCTCTTTACTGCGGCTGGACAAGTTGTAAATACTCCTATAACAGAATCACTGATGGACGTGGCTCACCGCATGAAAACAAGGACTAGAGGTACGGGGGGGAGGGATCCCAAGGCACAAGGTTGTGTGCCTGCTGTTGGACCAGTTATAAATACACCTATAACAGAATCACGGATGGACGTGCCACACTGGGATCCTATCACCGAATCAGAGGTTTTAGAGGCTATTAATGCTTTAAAAAATGTAAAGGCTCCGGGTGTTGATTTTATGCCAGGGGAAGTTTTTAAACTCTTCCCCGACTGGTGGAGTGCAGTCTTGGCCAAGATATTTTCATTAATAAATTAATTGGGTATAATCCCAGAACAGTGGCGAATGGGAGTGAGAAGGGCAACCGTAAGGATCAAAAAAATTATAGACCTATTAAGTTTGCTATGTATTATTTCCAAAAATTATACAAGATTATTATTGGACCACCTGATGGGCTGGATAAATGAAAAAGGAATATTGGCTGAAGAACAGGCCGGTTTTTGTTCCCAGCGTAGCACCATGGGGCACTGTCTTATTCTTGCACATCTAATAGTCAAGTATAAATGTAAGAAAATGAAATTATTTACCGCCTTTATTGACTTCACAGCTGCTTTTGATCTGATTAATCGTGGCAGGTTATGCCAAAAACGTAGAGACTTATCTACTGATGAAAGGCTTCTCTCTCTTATTATTTCCCTATATACCGATACCTATCTTCAAGTGCGGCTTAATCTGTATGGTGGTCTATCAGCCCAATAACCACCAGAAGAGGAGTCTGGCAAGGCTGTTTACTGGCCCCAATGTTGTTCAATTTATATGTTAATCAGCTGATGATCAAGGTTTCTGAGAGCGAGAGATATATGGCTCCCAAAATAGGACTGCATAGGGTACCAATCCTTATGTACACAGATGACACTATTTTGCTCTCTTTAAGCAGAGTGGGGCTCAACTGCTTATTAACCGATTTTGAAACTGAGAGTTGTAAAGAAGATCAGATTATGAACTTTCAGAAGACCAAAATTATGGTTTTTGCCCCCAGATTTAAAAAATATTACTAGACTATCAAGGTTAGAGCAGGTTCGTTTTTTAAAAATATCTAGGTATTAACTTCTCATTCAATGGCTCTTGGTCTCAGGACTGCAGGGCAGTTACACAGGTGGTTTCTTCCCTTCAATTGGTGCTCCTTAAATTCTTTAGATCTAAGGAGGGGCAGCCTGGTCAAACCAGATCTTAATATCTTTGAGTCAAAGTTTTTAAAAAAAATTAATTTATTTATTTATAAAAGATTTCTATCCCGCCCCTCCTGCCCACAGGGCAGCTCAGGGCAGCAAACAATAAGATAAAAAACAATAATACAATAAAAACAATTTAAAAAGTTAAAAAATCCCATATGCAGGGAGAAAACAACCCTCCCCCCCACCCCCTCCACCCGCCCCCTCGCCGAAAGCCTGGAGGAACAGCCAGGCCTTACATAAATGTCGGAATGACAGGAGAGTGGGGGTCAACCGAGCCTCCTCTGGGAGCGAGTTCCACAGCACAGAGGCAGTCACCGATATATGAGCCATAAGTTACCTTCACAACTCGGCTATGGGGCTCAGGTTTGGGGCTATCCTTCATTTGTAAATGCTCTTGAGAGGCTACAAAATAAATATCTATGGGCCCTTTGGAGAGTTCCTCCACCTACACCCGCTGCTTCATTGAGATTAGAATCTGGCTCAAAATCAACTGATGCAAAAATTACAAGTTTATTGTTATGTTTTTGACTGAAAACATATCATCTCTATTCAGGACCATTATCTAGGCTATGTATTGAGGAAAAGAAAAGTATGAGCTGGCACAAGATAGATCCCTGGTGGAGAGGGGCTGAATTGAAAGTCAATTCCCTGGACTTTTCCTTGGATTTTTTGTTAAATATGCCTCACAAAGAAGCCGTGAGAACGGTGAGAGGCAGAATTACTGATACTGACATCCAAGTTACAAGGGCGAAAGCTGTGTGTGTCAAATCCTCACCATTATATAAATTCTGGTTACCTCCAGTGATGAGCTCTGACTATCTTAATTGGCTCACTAATGCAGCCTTACATAAGGCATTTACTGCTCTAAGGATACAGTCTATGAGAACTGAAGTCACTCTAGGATGATTCAGGGGCACCCCTTACCTTGAACGTCTGTGCATCTGTGGCTCAGAACAGGTGGAAGATTTGTCCAATTATTTGTTTGACTGTCCTATCTATGACCATCTAAGGCGAAAATTATTCAAGAAGATAGAGTTGGATAATAGTAAATCTCGCCACCAGCAATTGGTGTATTTACTGACTGATAAGAGGGAAAAATATAACTAGGGCAGGAAGGTCGGAGGTTCCCTGCTGGATGGTGAGTTGCCAAAGTGCTCCCCGGACCCACCTTTTGGACACTGTAGGGGCAGCGGGGGTCAGGAGTTCGCGCAGCTGGGTAGGTGCGAGCAGGAGCCGTGCAGAAGACCCCAGGAGCAACTGGTCCCATTGACTTCCGGGTTAGCCCCGTATAATTAGACGCAGCCCTGGCTGTGCTGCGGGCGTGTGCCGCAGGTCTAAGGGCTGTGCGCGCAAGGGCACGCCCTTGTGCGCATGGCGTTAGGCGCCGGCGGGGCTCGGGGGCAACGTGCTCTGTTGGAATCCCAAAACTGGCTGCCTAGAGATTGAGGACAAGGTGTGAGTTTTGGCCATCGGCGTGGAAGTTTGGGAATTTCCTCCTGCTTTTGTCTGAGACTTTCTTGTCATTCATGAGGAATCATCCTGTGTTGGACATGAGTAAATTCTAGTTGCACTAAGGAACCGACAACTATCAAACAATTGAGGCTTGGTGACTGCTATACCGGCCTGAATAGCTTGGACTGGTTCGGTTTGATCAACTATTAATTATTATCATCCAAGTTGTGATGTTTTTTGGCGCAAGAATTATAGCTGCACGCTTTAGTGCTTAAATTTTAACCCAAAGCATTTTCGTATTTTAGTACAGCTGGCTTTGCTAAGCTGTAAAATCCTACGTAATCAAAATAATTTTGTAAACTTAGGTTGCTAGGGTGTAAGGCTTTTGCAGTGTTGCTCGGTTATTGTTCCAATTTAATTAAATTATGTCTCATAAGAGAAGTAGACAAGGGGGTCTTCAGAATCTAGACCAAGGTTCAAGCAATAGAAGTAAAACTGATCCCTTTGTAGAGAGTTTAGCAGGAAAATCTCATTCTCCATCTTCTAAGTTCTTGGGGCCCCACAAGACTCTTTAAGTTATCTAGGTCTCCTAGATTATCAGAATTAAGTGAATCTATGGACGAATTGTTTACTGGCTTGATTACGATCTTGATGCCTCCTTTGGTCTTTCACCTCCTAAAAAACAGGGTCAGGTGCAGAGAGGTTGCAGTTCTAAAAGTATTATTCCAGATGAAAATTTACCCAAGATTTGGGGTTCCCAATGTTTTCTAATTGGTGACTTGATTAAAAAAACTGAGTAACCAGTTGGCTAGTATAATAAAGATCCTAGACTCCCAATCTAAGCAATTAAAAATAGTGACACAAGTTGTGTCTAGATTAAGGAAAGAATCATTTGACTATTCTCATTTTTCATCATCGATGCCTGTAGCTACTAATTCTCTAAAACACTCTCAGAGGTACCAAGGGGAATAGTTGATCACAGGAAAATCAGATCCCCTAAACACTAGAATTAGGAGGGAGCCAAGTAATGATGTACCAAAAAATTCTCCGTCAAATAGGAATCATCTGTTTAATCAAGCAGCTCAGCCTTCAGAGCATGTTCAGGTAAATAAACATGCTATTGCTTTAAAAAATTTCCCTCTGCCTGATGGGTTTTTCCCAAATTGGCATAACAAAGATCTTATTCAAAGGCATTTGAGCAGGATTTTGCAATGGGAATTTCCCCGGTGGCAAATTAAACACTTCCAATCTATGACTAAGGGTTTTTCCTGTCAGCATATAGTCGTTTATTTTAGATCTACGAAGCGGCCTGATTCATGGATCATTGATCATGATTCAATGGAATTCCTCACTGCTCAGGAAGAAGAGAATTTCCAGAGCTCTCAAGAGTGGCGGGCTTTCTTTGAGTGATAGTAAAATGGTCAAGCCAATAGCCCAGAGGCTCTTACAGATTTCCCAGACAAGTAAAAATTGAGCCAAAACGACCATCAAATCAAATAAATCACTTAGCAAAAGATCCTTTAATCCTCCAACTTTAGATGTTGGTCAATGTGTAAAATCCCAGGAGCCTACCCTACAAGATAAGAGCCAAGAGGACCCCAATTTTATGGAAATGAGGAGGGGAGCTAACAAGCCTACTCTAACACCTAGTGAAATTAATGAAGTTTCAGCCAATGAACTTGTGGATTTGAGTGTAGCATGCAATGCTGCCTCTGCCGCAAGTTTAGTTTTCCCACTTAGCTAGATACAAGAGGCAGACTCAGTTATCCAAGGCCTAAATGGAGATATGCTTGCTGGCTCTCCTTCACATTTATCAGCAGCAAAGGAGCTGTCAGCTGGGTGCCAGGCTAGTCCACTGATGAACCAACAAATCACAAAGACAAGTGTAACGCATCCCCCGACCAACAACTTTTCTCGAGCTGCTGTTTGCCATGTTTTCCCCCCTCACAAAGTAATTTATGCTCTTGGAACATTGCAGGGTGGAGATCAAAGTATTGCGATCCTCAGGTATTAGATTTTTTACACCATTTTGAGGTCATTATACTACAAGAAACACAGTCTAGGGACCCTACTGTCTTTGACAGTTACCAGATTTATGAAATCTGTGCCACCACTGTAACAAAAAAAGGGAGAGCAAGAGGAGGCATAGCATGTTTAATATCAAATAAGTCTAAGATTAAGGTTAAAAAGGTAAAATGTTTACCTCCTTTTACCTCCTATTGCTAGGAGTATTGAGATTAATTATGAAAGTTCCCAGTTCCTTATTATGGCTGTTTATATTCCTCCCACAAACACCAGGTCTATCCAGAGATGTTACTGGGCTAGACTCAGGACATTTCTTGATGAACTTAAGCTTCAACCAGCTCTTATGCGGCTCATCCTCGGTTGGGGGGAAATGATGATGCACTAGCTGCTTATTCAGCCCTGGCTGGAAAGGAAAAATCCTCCTCCATTGCTCCCAAGATGAGCAAAAGAAAAGGCAATAAACAGCTCAGGCCTTGCTTTGGCCGAACTTTTGGTTGATTTGGACATTTTTCCGCCATGGCAACCATGGATCTGTCCCAGGAAATTATCTGTCCGACCCACGGGGGGGGCGGGGGGAAAACACACCCTCGACCTGATCTTCGGTTCTGGCCTTGAGGCGGGGGGTCCAGTTGTGGGGGAGGTTAGGGTGGTGCCCTTGTCATGGACGGACCATTATCTCCTTCAGGCTAGTCTCTCAGCGCACCCCATCCAGAAGGGGAAGGGACCAGTTAGGATGGTCCGCCCATGGAGGCTGATGGAACCCCAGCGGTTCCAAGAGGTCCTGAGGGAGTTAACCTTTGACCTGGACAGTCACTCTGTCGATGAGCTGGTCCAGCGTTGGAACAGCTTGCTGGAGGAGGCCATTGACAGGGTGGCTCCAAGACGACCTCGTCCTCGGTCTCGTCACTGCAGGGCCCCTTGGTTTACCGGGGGGCTGCGGTGTATGAAACGAGTAGGCAGGAGGCTGGAGTGACGCTGGCGTGGGACTCCATTTGACTCCGACCAACTTCTCCTTAGGGCCCACTTGCGGTCCTATGTTGAGGCTATGAGGACAGCAAGGAAGGAGTTCCTTGCTGTCCTCACAGCGTCAGTGAAGTCACGCCTGGCAGAACTGTTTCGGGTGGTGCGGGGGCTGGTCAGTTCGGCCTCCCTCCGCCTGAACAGGGACTTGTCCCAGGCCCGCTGTGAGGAGTTTGTCATCTACTTCGCAGACAAGATCGCTCGGATTCAGAGCAACTTCGACGCTGGATATGGGGCAGTAGGGAGAGAGCGCGAGGGGACGGAGGCCCCGTCTGGTCCAGCTTTGTGGGGGGAGTTTCAGGAAGTGACACCGGCCGACGCGGTGGATTTCTTGGGGTCTGTGAGGGCCACCTGTTGCGAACTTGATCCATGCCAGTCCTGGCTAGTGAAAGCCTCCAGGGAGACGTTGGGGACGGTGCTGGTGAGGGTAGTGAACACGTCCTTGCAGCAGGGGAGGTTGTTGCCCAGCCTCAAGGAGGCTGTGGTGTGCCCCCTGCTAAAGAAACCATCTTTGGACATGGATGCGCTCGCCAGTTACCGACCTGTCTCTAACCTTCCCTTTCTAGGGAAGGTTATTGAGCAGGCGGTGGCACTCCAGCTCCAGGTGCATCTAGATAGCATCGGTTTCCTGGACCCGTTTCAATCTGGGTTCTGCCTCGGCTATGGCACTGAGACGGCATTGGTGGCCTTGGTCGACGACCTCCACCGGGAGATGGATGCAGGATGTTCAGCATTTCTCATCCTGCTAGATCTCACGGCCACTTTTGATACCGTGGACCATGGGCTGCTGTTGAGACTGCTGCGGGACCTGGGGGGTCTGGATGGGACTGTTCTTGAATGGTTCTGTTCATTCCTCTCAGGGAGAAGCCAGCGGGTGGTGCTGGGGGATGAGACATCTTGCCCCCGCGCTTTATCATGCGGCGTTCCGCAGGGTTCCATTCTGTCTCCACTATCGTTTAATGTGTATATGCAGCCCCTGGGGGAGGTCGTGAGAGGGTTCGGGGTGCGTTGTCACCAATATGCTGATGATACTCAGCTGTACCTCTCTTTTTCAACTGACCCAGACCCTGCTGTCTCGTTGCTATCCCAGTGTTTGGAGGCTGTGGCGGAATGGATGCGGCAGAGCAGACTGAAGCGCAACCCCAATAAGACGGAGGTGATGTTGGTGGGGAGAGCGAGGGAGGT
>QEPC01006538.1:124923-145884 GCA_003113815.1 Sphenodon punctatus | reverse complement strand
TCCCTCATTCATGCCTTCGTCACCTCGAGGCTGGACTACTGCAACGCGCTCTACGTGGGGCTTCCCTTGTTCCTGGTTCGGAGGCTGCAGCTAGTGCAGAATGCGGCAGCCCGGCTCCTTTTGGGGACGGGTCGTCGGGAGCACGTAACAGTGCTCCGGACTCTGCACTGGTTGCCAATAGCGTGCCAAGCTAGGTTCAAGGTTTTGGTGATGATCTATAAGGCCCTTCACAGTCTGGGTCCCTCGTACCTCAGGGACCGCCTCGCCCTCCGCGCCCCAGAGCGGCTTCTTCGGTCTGCCGGGGGTGCCTTCCTGGAGGTCCCCCATGTTAAGCGGGGGGCCACAATGGAGAGGGCATTCTTGGTGGCCATGCTGTGCCTTTGGAACTCCCTTCTGGAGGAAGCTCGCCTGGCCCCAAGCCTGTTGACATTCTGGCAAAGTTGTAAAACCTGGCTGTTTGCCCAGGCCTTTGGGAAGGGGGGGAGGGGGGGTTAATGGGTTTTCTCCCCTACCCTACTTTTTGTTTTAATGTTCCCGGGCCTTGTTTAATACTTTATAGTGTATGTTGATGATTTAAATTTTTATATGTATTTTATATGGTTTTATTGTTGGAAGCCGCCCCAAGCTGTTCTCAGGAGAGGCGGGGGAGAAATTTAGGAAAAAAATAAATAAATAAAAATAAATAAATAAATAAACAGTTCCTCCCCAGGAGACGATGATGGTGAATTTACATTCATCTCTCATGTAGAATCAAGCACAGTTGACTATATTATAGTATCCCGTGAGCTTCTTTACTTGGCAGAGAGTTTCCAGATTGGTGGATGCTATGATAGTGATAGTGATCATCTCCCCCTAACAGTTCAGTTGGCAAAACAGGGGAAGCTCCTGGTCCCAAAATCTTTTTTTTAAAACATCATGGAATGCAAAAATAATAGCTAAGCTCGAAGCTTTTTGTCAGTCAACATCTTGTGCGGAAATACTTGAGAGATGTGCTGGGGGCATAGAAAATGATGACATACTTAGTCAGTATTGCCATCTTATTGATTGTTTTAAAGGCTTCTTGACTAGATGCCCCTCAGCTCAGGGAACTTATCAAAACCAAACAAGCCATCCTTGGTTTGATCACAAGTGTAGAACCACAAAAGTGGAATTAAAAAAGATGTACTTTAAGTACAGAAATGGCAAGATGCCAGATTTTCTAATAGAATTTCCTATACTTAAGAGGAGGTACAAGGCATTGATTAGAGAAAAGAAAAGAAAATATGATATTGACCAATGGAAGACCTTATACTCTGCAGCTATGACAGATGATTCTAGGGTATTCTGGAAAATCTTAAACGGCTCCCTTTCAGGGAAAAAGTTGACTTTCAATAGTGAGATTGCAAGAGAGAATTGGAAATGGTTTTTCTTTTCCAAATTAGTAGATTACCAAGATCTGAGCATCCTGTTTAGTATCCAAGAGACCCCGGCGTGGCCGCCAGTCGAACCAATGGAAGTAAACAAACTGATAGGGAACTTAAAGTCAGGCAAGGCTCCAGGACTCAACTATATCCCTGCAGCTTTCTTAAAAGCTCAGAAAGACTGGTGGGGCCCTTTTCTGGCAGCCCTTTTTTTCCTGGGTGAATGAAAAAGGCCTGATACCTAAGCTATGGCTCAGTGCGGCAGTAGTACCAATTTTCAAAAAGGGTCTGAGAGGAGACCCAGCAAATTACCAGCCTATCAGTCTCCTCAGTGTAATTGGGAAACTGTACGTGAAACTGCTGGCAGAGAGGTTTGGTGACTGGTTGCAAAAAGAAAATATCATAAATTTAGAGCAGGAAGGCTTCCAGAGGGGCCGTATTATGATCGACCATGTCTTAATTCTGACACATTTGGCAGAAAAGTATGTGGCCAAAAATGGGAAATTATACGTGGCCTTCATAGATCTAAAGCTAAGCATTTACCAGTACAATAATTTTACCAATACTATTATTCCAGCCCCAAGTACTATACACTAATGAAGGGTCAGGTACTTATACATTCTGGTCTAACTTATGCAGGGTTCAAGTGTCGCCAACACGAGCCTCATGAAGGGTAAGGCAGCATAATAGGTTTTTGTGTCCTATATACACACAATCTAAGGCTCAGGGATAAATGCCTCTACAATCATGTTCTTCGAAGGGCTAGGAAACTATATATTCTGCCCTCAGTGATGTAGAGGTCATGTAGAAGTTCAGAGAAGCCTTGTTCCTCTGTCTATGACTTTTATATTTATGTATTATGCCTTACATTGATGTATGTGTTTATGTATCTGTGTGCTCATATATTTTAATTATGATGTGGCTATGGCGTAAGCTAATTATTATTATTAACAAACATTTATATAGCGCCAGCAGTGTACCTGGCACTTTACAAAGTAATAAAATAGACACGGTCCCTGCCCCTAGGGCTTACAATCTGAGAGACAGGAACTGGGGGAGAGACTTAGGAAGGGGAACAGAGGGAGAGACAAGGGGTCTAACATTCATGAAGATGCGAGGTCTCAAGTGCACGTACTTGGCTTGGTTACGATGAGAATGACAGCAGGCAGGTCCATGTTGCAAGGATAAGGGTAAACCGATCGTAGGTATAGGAATAGTGGCTCAGCAGGATAAAGAGTCAGACAGAGCAGAGCGAAAGAGGTGAGTTTTAAGGAGAGATTTGAAGGTATGAAGGGAGGGGGCAAGGCGGATGTGGACAGGGAGGGAGTTCCAGGCATGGGGGGCAGCAAGTGAGAAGGGACGAAGGCGCTTAGGGGAGCAGGGAAGGCGTGGAAGGGTGAGAGAAGGGACAGAGGAGGAGCGAAGTGCACGGGCTGGAGTATGGAGGGCGATAAGTGCAGAGAGGTAGGGGGGAGCAAGGTTGTGAAGAGCTTTATAGGTGAAGACTAGGAGCTTGTGCAGGATTCGTTCAGGAAGGGGAAGCCAGTGAAGCGAAGAGAGGAGGGGCTGCACATGGTCGAAGCGACTGGCGAGGTAGATGACCCTGGCAGCAGAGTTTTGGACAGAGATGAGGGGAGAAAGGTGAGACCGGGGAAGGCCAGTGAGAAGGAGGTTACAGTAATCGAGGTGAGAGATGACCAGAGCATGAACAAGAGTTTTGGCAGACGAGACAGAGAGAAAAGGGCAAATCTTAGCAATGTTATGGAGGGAGAAGCGACAGGATTTAGTAACAGTCAATGTAGGGTTTAAAAGAAAGGGGTGAGTCAAAGATGAAGCCTAGGCTACATAAAGTTAATGCCAAATAAAGTTCACTTACTATCAGTGCTGTCTCCAACCTGCAGAGGAAGATGACTGGGGCTGAGAGACTGACGCAAAGTATGGGTACACAGAGCCTAAAGGTGTTTTTAAATGAGACACTTGCCACGCATGGTCCCCCACCATCCATGGATCCAGCCACTCATTTGAAGTTGGTGCATGGGAAGGTGTAGTGCTCCCGCATCCCACATACTGGCCACCCAGTCTCTGCATGGAGCACTGCCAAAAAGTCTGGAGAGCCCTGTGTGGACTAGGATGGCCAGTTCAATGGACAGGGCAGCCATGCCAGGACCTCCGCATGTGAAACCCTCCATATGCACTTCTCATGCGTGGGCACCCATCGGTTGCCCTGCGCATCGACAATGGACCCCTCCTCTAGCTGTGCTTATTTTAAAATGCCCTAAGTTGTAAGCGAGTATAATATGCAAGACTGTATAACCTCTTTACTTCTTACATAGCACAGATGTTGCCTGCAGGTACATTCAGCAGGGGTGGGGCCCTTGGGTTGTTGAAGGGAGGAGAAAAGCTGCTTCCCCAGACTGTGTTCCCTGGGGCTGAGGGAAGATTTTACTGGTGACACTTGGCCTTTTGCCTTGCAGGTATATACAGAAGGGGTGGGGTCCTTGGCTGTTGAAGGGAGGAGAGCTGCTTCCCCAGATTGTGTTCCCTGGGGCTAGGGGAAGTTTTTGCTGGTCACATCTGGCCTTTTGCCTTGCAGGTACATACAGCGGTCAAAGGGCGACACCCAAAGGGTGTCGGCTGTTAGCAGGGCAGTTAGCGGAGCTGCAGTGGTTGCAGCTCCCCCCCTTTAAGGAGCTTATTTTGTTTCTGGAGGAAGAATGGACTTGGATATTTTTCAGTATCTTTTTGCTGGTCCAGCTACTTAAGTCAGTGAGGAAGCACCCTGTCCGTGTTAGGACATCTTGAAGACTGACTGGAGCCTTCTGCTTCTGGTTTAGAAGTGGGAACCAGGCGGAGTTGGGTGGCTGGTCTAAGTTGGAGTCACTGCACAGTCTGAACCCCTTTTACGGCCAGGGCTGGAGTGACATCCAAGAGTTACCCGACTGATGCTTGGAACTGGGACTAGATCTGGGAGCTAGAAAGGCTCACCTCATGAAAACAAGGACTAGAGGTACTTGGGGGGGGGGGGGAATCCCAAGGCACAAGGTTGTGTGCCTACCAGGGGCTCAAGCCTGAGAGCGCAATTGGGTGACTAGAGCAACTTTCCCCTGTATACCTTGGCTTAGTACTAGCAAGTCCTAAGGGAGAAGTAGGTTGTTGGGAGAGCGGTGTCGGATGGCTGGATCTTGCCAAGACCGCTGCCTATCTATTAAGCCCCTGGAGGGATAGTTCTACTGAAGTAAATTCTGAGAAGAGCAAGATATAGACTTGTTACTGTCTCCAGGTTGAAGTGTAGGAGTGGCAACTTACTGTTTTTTAGGATGCCTGTTTTATGAGTGCCAGTACCTGAAAGTCCACTATACCTGGAATTTTATTATGGAACTACGCTCTAGAATGCTTTCTGCCTCTGTAGCTCCTATTGAGGAGCAAGAACCCTTCGTGGCTTCTTTAAAACCTTGTAAAAAAAATATATCCATCTTTGACGCAGATGAAACTAACCCAGTTCTATGCCCCTAATTCAACCAGTTATCCACAAGAGCAGGATCTATCAGGTTATGCTATCCAGTCTGACACCCACCGACAGCTATTGCTTGATGGGGACACTTTTGATCTTCCATCACAGTTAATGCGACAAGAGCAGTCAGTCAAGTCTTTAGCAGGGGATGTCAGTTCCTACAAATTATGTAATGAGACTATCCTGGATATTAGGTTTAGGGAAATGGAAAAGAAGTTAGTTGGGTTTAATGATCTTATTTTTCAAATGAAAGTTCTGGGGGGTGAACTCTGGCTGGAATTGTCTAATGCATTGAAGGATAGTACCAAAGTCAAAGTATCGGCACTTAAATTAGTTGATAGGTCTATGCAAACTATGGACTTTTTAGCTACTAAATCTACACAGATGGTCAGGGACTCCTCTATTCAGTCGGAGGATCAGTATCCCCCACCCCCTCCTTCAGAGGAGGCTTTAAATTTACTGGGTACTCTGCCCGAAGTAGATGATACCCAGGAGTTACATCCTATGGTTGTAAGGAAAACTTCTCTAGGTAAGATACCCAAGTGTAAATATTCTCTCAACTATCTTCAACAGAACTGCAAGCCTAAACCAAGAACTACCTCAAAGTTTGATTCTTCCTCTAAGGTTTGGCCTCAAGAAACCCATGACAGATGGGCCCTAGCTTTAGTTTTTAATATTGGTAAGAAAGAGATAGCGATTTCTACCTCGAGATCTAGTTATTGATGTAGTTGAACTTATGGAATTAACTAGGTCTTATATGAGGTTAGATTTGAAGCTAACTGACTTACTCTATGCGCCTCTTATGCAACAAGAGATGCTTCTTCCGATGGGAAGTTAAATTTGTAGACAAAGAAATAGTAGCTAGCATCTGGGGAGCACGCAGAACATTAAAGCTTTGGGAATTTTTCTGAAGAGAGTGGAGAACTCTTTAGCTAGAGTAATACTATGTACAAGAGATGTGCTGACTGGTAGTTTCCCTGAATCTGGAATGTCCCTGAGAATGGTGCAGAAAAAGGGAGGGATGGTGGGTGTTGATGATCAAGATATCCTTGTAGAACCTTTTAGGGAGGAACAAACTTCTATTGAATGGCAGACTACAGAATGGCATACACATGATGAGACTGGTTGTCCAGACAAGTGGAGTCCATTTCCACCCGGTTTCTGAGGTACTGCTGGGACTTTAAATAGTAGCTCCCTGCCTGATATGCAAAATAGAGAGGTAGGAAAGGATTCTGTTGCAATTACTGGAGAGAATGTATAGCTACGAAGAGAAGTCTTAATGTTTATCCCCTTTCTTTCCTGGAACATTGAAGGCTTCAAAAATAAGCTCCCTGATAAGGCATGGTTGGACTTTATACATGCCTATCACATTTTCTGCTTTCAGGAAACTTGGCTATCTGGAGCTGAGGAGAAGGTGTTAGAAGCTGTAGGGTATCTGATATTCTCTGTTCCTGGAGTGAGAGAAAAGAAGAAAGATCGTTTTGCAGGAGAGGTTGCTACTCTTATTTCACCTTGATTTTCAGGTAGTTGCAAAGCAGTTCCAACTAACTTGAGGAATGCCCTTGTAGTTGAATGGTCAGCTAGCTGGAACGTTTTGTACCCAATTATAAATGTCTATATCCCTCCTGAAACTTCACCCTTATATGCCATAAATATTTGGCCTCAGTTTGGTAATTTAATTGAATATTTAGAGGATATTTACCATGAGGCAGTTTTTCCGATAGCTGGCAATTTTAATGCCAGAACTAGTACCCTATACCCAGAGCAGGTGGATATGAACTTATTGGATGAGGTTGGGATTCCCCCCAGAGTCTCCAAAGATCTTGTGATTAGCAATGCAGGTGACTCGCTGCTGGAGATCCTTAGTCAATATAATATGATTATTTATAATGGAAGAACAGACTGATATGTTTGGGGAATACACATTTGATTCCTCTACTGGATCCAGTGCTACTGATTACTTTATTACCTCAGTTTTCTCCTTTGGGTTTTTCACTGAAATCACAGTTTTATTACACCAGAGAGTAGCCACCACCCCTTAACCCTGGCATTGTGGATAAAACTCAGATTATAGAATCTGACCATGTATTATTATCAACAGAAGTCAACCAGACAGGACTTCTTTGGGTGAAGTGGTCAAGTGAGTCTTTTATGAGAGTGATGAATCTGATGCATTCTGTCGAGTTGATTCAACTACTGACAGCTGTTTCCTATGAGTCTGTAGAAGCAGCTTGTGAGAGGCTGACTGCCATTTTAGAGGAAGTTGTTGTAAAACCTGCCTCCAGAATGCTTAAATTATGCAATACTCCTGCTGCAAGAGGTTGGTACAATCAGGAATGTTGTTGGGCTAAGCAGGAGCTTCTGCAATTAAGAAAGGCTTGGTATCTGCAGAGGATCCCATCTGCTTGGGATGCCTTTAACAGGGCTAGGAGAGTTTATAAGAAATTGCTTAGAGCCAAAAAATTGGCTACATCAGCACGCGTTTGGGCCGAATTACAGACCACTGTCAACCTAAGGGATTCATCCAAATTGTAGGAAATCATTGCTACATCATTAAATCTGAAGGAGTGCCTTGGGGCAACTCCTGTTAAAGAAGAGGACTGGATTGAACATTTTGAAGCAATTTTTGATAGAACTGGGGAATCTCTGGCTAGTTCCAAGACCCCCACTGTTCCACTTTTTGTCGAGGAGGATGTTTCCTTACCTATCATTATGGAGAAGAGAGTTCGTCAAAACATTCTGGTCTTAAAACCAGACAATCCCCAGGCATTGATTTTATGCCACCTGAAATCTATAGAGATTGTGTTATGTGGTGGGCCCCGTTGTTAGCTAAGCTATTCATGTTATACAACCTATATAGATGGCTCCCTGCTTTTTGGAATATAACGATTATAGTTCCAATTTTTAAGAAGGGAAATAGGACAGATCCTGTTTGTAAAAGACCGATTAATCTACTACCAATAGTCGGTAAAATTTATTCACACTTTCTTTTAGAAGAATTAGAGACTTGGGTATTGGACAAGCAGCTCTTGGCAGAAGAACAGGCAGGTTTTCACCAGGGTCGATCTGTTTCAGATCTTTGTTTCACCCTTATGGACCTTATAGACCCTGCTGTCTCGTTGCTATCCCAATGTTTGGAGGCCGTAGCGGAATGGATACGGCAGAGCAGACAAGCTCAACCCCGATAAGACGGAGGTGATGTTGGTGGGGAGAGCGAGGGAGGTAGTGGCCCCCCTGATTGGGGGGGTTCGCCCTCCTATAGCTCAGCAGGTCCAGAGTCTGGGGGTGATACTGGACGCAGACCTCCGCCTGGAGCGGCAGGTGGAGGCAGTCGCTAAGGCTGCCTTCCGCCAGCTGTACCTGGTGCGCAGAGCGGCTCCTTCGGTCTGCTGCGGGTGCCTTCTTGGAGGTCCCCCATGTTAAGCGCGGGGCCACAATGGAGGGGGCATTCTCGGTGGCCGGGCTGCGCCTTTGGAACTCCCTTCCGGAGGAAGCTTGCCTGGCCCCCAGCCTGTTGACATTCTGGCGAAGTTGCAAAACCTGGCTGTTCGCCCAGGCCTTTGGGGAGGGTGGGAGGGTAGGGTGAGGTTTTTTTTAGTTCCCCCACCTGATCTACCATTTATAATGTTTTAAGCCCTGTTTTAATAATTTATATTGTTATGGATGTTTTTAAATTGTATTTTATTATATTATGTTTTTATTGTTGGAAGCCGCCCCGGGCTGCTTTGCAGGAGGGGCGGGGTACAAATTCATAAAATAAATAAAATAGATAAGTATGTTTCCATCTGGGGTAGTAGGCTGCTTGTTGCACTTATCGATTTTTCTAAGTATTTGTCACAGTGAACAGAGGAAAGCTTTGAACTAAGTTGGTAGATACGGGCATTAATCGTCACCTGCTAGACATGAGTATGATTGCATCATGATAAAAAGGATGCGGTAAGGCTTGACCATGTGGGAAATCATACAAAGTTTTTCCCAATCAACACAGGGATCAGACAGTACTGGCTGTTGGCTTCCCTACTCTTCAATTTGTTTATCAATGACCTGGTGGTTCTAATGAATAGAGTAGCTAAGATCCCTCCTAAGATCTCTGACAGATCTTTAGCTATTCTGTTGTATGCAGATGATGTGCTGTTGCTATCCCAGACCCAGCAAGATCTCCAGAACTGTTTGAATCATTTGCATTTCTAGTGTGCGGACAATGACATGATTGTGAACACACAAATCTCAGGTGATCTGTTTCGGGCACACCTGAGCTAAGCATAGATGGTTTCTAGGTGAACATCAATTGCCCCAAGTGTCGAAATATGTCTACCTGGGAGTCTGTTTCTCTGTAACTGGCATTTGGTTTCTGCATAAAGAAAACCTGATTAAGAAAGCTCACAGTTCTGTAGCAGGGATTTTACGTTTGTATAGATCAACAAAGAATTTGAATGTTTCATCCAGTTTTTTAAAGGCAGGTATTATATGGATCGGAAATCTGTTTTCCCAGTTATTCTAGGGAAGCTGAAGTAGTGCAGAATAAATTTAATCAGGGGTCTTTTGGGGTTGCCCAATTCTACACCAATATCAGCGCTGCACACTGAAACTGGCCTTCATTCAGTAGGTGTTCTGATCAAACTGAAGGCCCTCACTTACTGGGACAAAATCCAGCATCTGGAATTTTCACAATTGCCCTACAAATGTTGGATGGAGCAACTGCAGCATGAAGGGAGTAGGATGCTTTGGTGGTGGAAAGAGATTTCTAAGGTTCTGAACAGAATCAGTCTTTCTCCATCAATATAAAACAGAGGTTATTAGATATTTCCGCACAAGAGGAGTTATCTAGAATGGCGTCTGTACAGATAGCCCCATGGTATGCCCTGACCAAGACCAAATTTTCGTTGGAATCATACCTTACTCAAATATCTAATTTTCAGCTACACAGAACGCTGACTTTATTTCAGTTTCAGCTATTTGAATTGGCAGTAACCAAGGGCAGAGCTGAAATAGTGGCTTACCATGATAGACTTTGCTTCTGTTTTTTAGGGGAAGTGGAATCATTGGAGTATATATTGTTTTCCTGTCTCCATCTTGAAAACTGTTTATTTGAGAAGAAATCTCTCTCCCCCCAATCGCAAAAGATTACATATTTGCAGAAGTGAAGCAAGGAGCGGCTCAACCTGTGGAGGATCAGTCTTCAGGGACACATGCTGGAAACCTCTCTCCGCTCCGCCCGAAGTTTTGCAAGAGAGCCGCTGGAACTGCAGCCCCACAAGCCAGCACTGATGCCGAATGAGAGACTGTCTCTCAGGGAGGAACCCCATCCTGTCTGCCAGAAGAAACAACAGGTACCTTATTGTAGATATTTAGCCCGGGGAGAGTGGGCAGTCTTTGAGTAGAGGGTCCTGGGGTGACTGTCCCCAAGGTCCCCGTACCCCACAAGGGAACTCTCCCTAGAGTAAGCCCCTACCTGGTTTGCCCAGGACAGACTTAGAGGGGTTCAAGCTGTGGGACTGAACCATAGCCATATATAGAAATATACATATATCTAGATAGATATAGACATGCTGAAGCTTTACTAGCTTTCAAGAGGACATACAAGCTAGAGGGAGCAAGGTAAGAGTAATGGCTTTCCTGCTCAGTATTCTAAGAAAAGAAACTCCTTCTGTGATGTTTTACTAGTCATGTGTGTGTGTGTGAGTGTGAGTGTGAGAGAGAGAACAGCTCATTCTGTACTAGCTGTAATGAGCTGTACTTCCCTGTCCATTCTCTAAACTCAAGCAAAAACTACAGAATATCCATGATGATCCAGCTTATAAGAGCATGCCTGCTTATATCTTTACCCAACATACCTTGGAAGGGAAATCACTTGAGCTGTGAGATAAAAAGACATACCTATTTGGCAGTGACTGTTCTTTGATTTGTAGAAATGTACTTTTCATTCACAAGTCTAAAGGCAGTCGAAGAATTAAGAGGCATCTCTTTGCACTGCAACACTGGCAGCAGGCTGCATGTTGCCAGCTTTCAACCCTAGGCATTTGGGATGCTGTATGATTTTAACATAGTCATTCCAACATCAAATCTATTTTCTCGCAATGCAGTGATGTTAACTCGAACCTACTGTCTGAGGTTTGCCAGATTTGGCTGTGTGGGGTGCTTAATAACTTCTGAAGCATCCAACTTACTAAGAAACCGAAAACTGCATATTAATCTCTAAGACAAACCCAATTATATGTAACGTGTTAATCTTTTCTTTTGAATTTAACTCTGAAATTTCAGGATCTGGTTCTATTTTTCAAACCAAGTTTTTGCAGAAAATCATAGCCAGTAGCAAATGTAGTCAAAATAAAATTCCCGCTCTTGAAGAGGCAGCCTTACTTTTGGAATTTTGGAAAATGCGATTTGGAGATCAAAAATACGTTGAGTTACTGAATTTTTAAAATTTCTTTGTACACAACAGCAAAATATATCCTCAGTGGCAGGAGAGCTGACCTCTGACTCCTACCACACAACGAAGTTGGCTGAGGCAGCCACCATCTTCTCTTTCTTGGTCCTTTTTGGAAGGAGTAAGCTGGGAATCAATGCTGAAAGTCTGGTCTCATTTCCTTCTTGGCAGCAGCAACTAATCAAACAGTATTGACAGCTGGTTTCAGGTCTGGATTGTGGAAGTGATGTTCAGAATGATTTTTACATCTGTTGTGAAAGAACGGGGGCTTGTCGGGATTAGGTTTCGGATATTGTGTGTTCTTTACCCTATGTATCTCTTGCTGTTTCATACATCCCAATATCATGTTATGTGCTGGCTGTATAAAATATGATGCAATGACATTTTTTGACCTGGGGCGGGTCGCGATGTTTTTCTGCAATCATCTCAAGTACTGGGAAATGGGTGCATAGCGGCCATCAACCCTGCCCACAGGTAATTACTCAGAGGATGGGGACATCAACACCACCAACAAAGGAAGTAATCTTTGAGAAACAGAGTAGCCCAGAAAGGCCCACCCTCCAGGAATGCAAATTGAGGATATTTAAGCGGACTCTAAGCGAGCAACTGGTGCGACACACACACAGAGAGGCTGCAACCATCATGTAGGGAAACCTCAACAAGGACTTTGGGGGCTTTCCCACGATACGTTCCGTGCACAATTTGCCTGTGGGAAAGAATCCGGAAGGCAAAGCAGGCACAGGGTTTGTAACGTGACTGCGCCCCCTACGCATTTTTGCCAGCAATTCTGCAGAGGATTGCAAAGCTGGACTTCCCTACTCTACAATCGTCACAGGGGGCATTCCCACGTTACAAACCCTGCACGTGTTTTGCCTTCCATATTATTTCCCAGAGGAAAATCGTGCATGAAACGTATAATGGGAAAGCACCCTTTGTCAGCAAGAATTTGTGCCCATAAGGGGAGACCCCTGGATGTAACCTGCACGTTAGCACATCTGACATGAGTAAGGATTGAGACAGGGACTAACCGTAAGACAATATCGCTTATTGTTTCTTTGTTTATTTTCCTAGTGCTTGTTTCTGTAGTTCAACTCTGAACCATATGCCTAAACTATCATTTTAGATCAATCTTTCTCTTAGACATGTGTACAGTGTGTTTATTACAGCAGGGAGACAAGTCTGCAGCTTGCAGCCTATGCTGTGAGTGAACCAGCATTGTGTTATCTTGCGAAAACAGGGAAAGCTGCCAGGCCAGCAAGGGCTACTGTGAGTGGGGCAGTGAGCTGGGCCGGACCAACCTCATAGTGTAGCTCCTCCTCCTAAGGGAGGAAGGCAGGCACATCCCTCACAAATGTACAGAATAGAATGTTGTAGAAAGCAAATGTAAAAGTGGTGGTATGAAGTGTTGGTACAAAGTATTGGACAGCAGCATAAATGCCAATTTCTTTTGTTGTTGTTTTACTAAACAAATTTATCTCATATTAAACAGATTTTCATTAACACATATGCTCTGTTCCCGCCCACCAAACCTTCAAATCCCTCCTAAAAGCCTCTCCCTTCTATCAGGCTTTCCTCAGTTCCTCATTCCCACAAACTGCTCTTACTAATGTGCCTTCTACTTTCCTTTCATCCAGGGTCTCCTCCTCCCCTGTAACGAAGGTAAAAATATGCACCTGCGAATTCTCAGCTTCATGAATGTATCTGTCTGTCTCTATGCTCTTCTAGGATTCCCTCTCCCTTGCCTCCTAGAGGGTGTGTGTGTGTGTGTGTGTGTGTGCGCGTGCGCGCCAACACTCTTTCTCCAACCTCCTCGTCCCTTATTCCCCCTCCCCTTCACCCCCCTTAACCACTCCCTGCAAGCCCTTACCCTTACACAATCCCTGCAAGCCCCATCACTCCGCAGTCCCCAACCTCATACACATTCCCTGCCTTCCCCCTAATCAACTCCCCTTCTCCTGCTCCCTCTGGAACTGCCGCTCTTCCGTTAACAAAGCCCCCTTCATTGACGACCTCTTCCTCTCTCACCGCTTCCAACTCCTTGCACTTACTGAAACCTGTATCTCACCCTCTGACTCTGTCACCCCTGCCACCCTCTCCTCTGGAGGCCTTTTGTTCTCTCACCAGTCCTGCCCCAAAGACCAGGGTGGTGGTGTGGGCCTTCACCTTGCCAACCCCTGTCGATTCCAGCCCCTTTCCCTTCCCCCCTCCCATTCCTTCCCTTCCTTTGAGGCTCACTCTGTGTGTGTCTACTCCTCCCTCTTCCCCTTTGGGTCGCGGTCATCTACCGACCCCCTGGCCCCCTTTCCTCTTTTCTCCTGGACTCTGAATCCTAGCTTACCTTCTTCCTCTCAGATGATACCACCGCTCCTCATTCTTGGTGACTTCAACATCCATGCCGACTCACCTTCCCAGCCTTCTGTCTCCCGTTTTCTCTCCCTAACCTCCTCCTTTGACCTCCGCCTCTGGACTGATTTCCCCACCCACACCGATGGCCACTCTCTCGACCGCATTCTCTCCAGAAACTGTCCTGTTGCGGACCTCTCCTTTGACCTTTGTCCCATATACAGGTGGAGGCAGTCACAAAGGCTGCTTTTCGCCAGCTGCATCTGGTACGGAGGCTGCGTCCGTTCGTCTCTGGCCCGGACCTGGCCTCCCTCATCCATGCCTTCGTCACCTCGAGGCTGGACTACTGCAACTCGCTCTACATGGGGCTTCCCTTGTGCCTGGTTCGGAGGTTGCAGCTAGTGCAGAATGCGGCAGCCCGTCTCCTTTCGGGGATGGGTCGTCGGGAGCACATAACACCTGTGCTCCGGATTCTGCACTGGTTGCCGATAGCATGCGAGCCAGGTTCAAGGTTTTGACTTTGATCTACAAGGCCCTTCACGGTCTGGGTCCCCCATACCTCAGGGACTGCCTCGCCCTCCGCGCCCCAGAGCGGCTCCTTCGGTCTGCCGGGGGTGCCTTCTTGGAGGTCCCCCGTGTTAAGCGGGGGACCACAATGGAGAGGGCATTCTCGGTGGCTGCGCAACGCCTTTGGAACTCCCTTCCGGAGAAAGCTTGCCTGGCCCCAAGCCTTTTGATATTCCAGCGAAGATGTAAAACCTGGCTGTTTGCCCAGGCCTTGTGGGAGGGTGGCTTAATGGGGTTTTATCTCCTCTACCCTATTTTATTGTTTTAGATGTTTCCCGGGCCCTGTTTTAATACTTTATGTGTTTCTGATGTGTTTTAAATGGTTTTATATGTATTTTATATGGTTATTTTGTTGGAAGCCGCCCGAGCTGTTCTCAGGAGGGGCGGGGTATAAATCTAGAAATAAATAAATAAAAATAAATATCCGACCACTACCTTGCTTCCTTCAACCTCTCCCACCAACCCCCATCTTCTTCCTCAGCTCCACGCCCCTTCCGTAATTTGCAGGCTATTAACCCTTTAGATTTTTCATCCTCCCTCTCCCCCCTCCTGTCTTCTCCTTCTCTTCCCCTGATACTGCCATCTCTTCTCTTAACGTCTCTCTCGTCACGAACCTTGACTCTCTTGCCCCCCTCTCCTCCCACCCCATTCGACCCCAAACCCCCGTCTTTGGTTCACCCCTACTATCCGCTACCTCTGCTCCTGCATCCGGGCTGCTGAACGCCTCTGGCAAAAATCCCACTCCCACCATGATTTTCTCCACTACAAATTCTCCCTCTCCTCCGCTATTTCCCTGGTGAGGCAACGCTACTATGCCTCCTGGGTTGAATCCTACTATCGTGACCCTCATTGACTCTTCTCCACCTTTAACTCCCTTCTCAAGCCCCCCTGCCCGCCTCCACCCTCTTCCATTTCTGCTCAGGATCTCATGTCATTCTTCACCTCAAAGATTGACAAGATCCGCCAGGACATTGCTTCCCACCCATCTCCTCTCCCCGCTCCCTCAACATCCCCTCCGCCTCCCCCCATCCTCTCCTCCTTCCCTCCGGCCTCCCCCTCCTCTCCTCCGGCCTCCCTTGAGGAAATCTCCTCTTTGCTCTCTTCCTCCAACCCCCTCCACCTGCCCTCTCGACCCAATCCCCTCCCACCTCCTGACCTCCATTGCTCCCACTGTTGCCCCCCCCTTTTACATGTCATTAATCTCTCCCTCTCCACTGGCTCCTTCCCCTCCGCCTTCAAGCATGCCACTGTCTCTCCCATCCTCAAAAAGTCCACCCTCGACCCCTCTAGTTACTGACCGGTCTCCCTCCTACCATTCGCCTCTAAGCTTCTGGAACGTATTGTCTACTCCCGCTGCCTGGCTCTCCTCTCTGCCAACTCCTCCCTGGACCCTCTCCAATCTGGTTTCCGCCCCCTTCACTTCACTGAAACTGCCCTTGCCAAGATCACCAATGATCTGCTTGTTGCTAAATCTAAGCGCCTTTACTCCATTCTTGTCCTCCCTGCTGCCTTTGACACTGTCGACCACTCGCTTCTACTGGACTCTCTTCACTCCCTCGGCTTCTGCAGCTTTGTCCTGGACTGGCTCTCCTCCTAACTCTCTGACTGCTCCTTTAATGCGTGTCTTCCAAATTCCAACTCCTCCTCCCTTCCCCTCTCGGTTGGGGTTCCCCAAGGCTCTGTCCTGGGCCCTCTCCTCTTCTCTATCTACAACCTGTCACTTGGCAAACTCATTGTCTCCCACGGCTTCCAATATCACCTCTACGCTGCCGACACTCAACTCTCTCTCTCCACCCTCCCTCTCTCCCCTTCTGTCCAAGCTCGCCTCATCAACTGTCTCTCTGATATCTCCGTCTGGATGTCCCAACGTCAGCTCAAGTTCAACATGGCTAAGAGTGAACTCCTTATTTTTCCTCCCTACTCTTCCTCTCCCCCTTCCCTGTCCATCCTTATCAATGGGGTCACCATCTGTCCCATTCCCCAAGCCCGTAGCTTGGGCTTCGTCTTCGATTCTCACCTTTCCTTTAAACCTTACATCAATTCTGTTGCCAAGTCCTGGCGCTTCGCCCTCCATAACATTGCTCAGATACACCCCTTTCTCTCCGTCTCCTTGGCCAAAACCCTTGTTCGCACCATGGTCATCTCTCGCCTTGACTACTGCAATCTCCTCCTTGCCGCCTCCCCCACCCCCGCTCTCACCTGTCCCCCCCTTATCTCCATCCAAAACTCCGCTGCTAGGGTCATCCACTCAGCCCTTCACTTCGACCATGTGCAGCCTCTCCTCGCTTCACTGGCTCCCCCTTCCTGAACGCATCCTTCACAAACTCCTGGTATTCACTTACAAATCCCTTCACAACCTGGCTCCCCCTTACCTCTCAGTCCTAATCTCCTTGCTCACTCCTGCACGCACTCTCCGCTCCTCCTCTGTCCCCTCCCTCGCTCTCCCTCATCTCCCCTGCTCCCTTAACTGCCTTCATCCCTTCTCCCTTGCTGCCCCTTATGCCTGGAACTCCCTCCCTGCCCACATCCGCCTTGCCCCCTCCCTCCGCACCTTCAAATCCCTCCTCAAAACTCACCTCTTCCTCACCACCTTTCCCGACGCCTGTTAGAACTCTCCCCGCAATACCTACTGTCTGGCCTCCCCACAGACTCCTGCCAACTGCAACCAAGCCAAGCATGTGCATCTGAGACTTTGCATCCGCTTGAATGTTATTTATCCCTTGTCTCTCCCTATGTCCTTGTCTCCCCACTCTGTGTCTATTAGATTGTAAGCCGTAGGCAGGGACCACATCTACCTTACTGTTCTGTAAGGCGCCAGGTACACAGCTGGTGCTATACAAGTGCTTATAATAATAATACACATATATAAAGACATTCATATATATGAAAAAAATCTGTCCTGATTTGCAGGTGCTGAACCTTCAGCTACAATTCCTATTAAATGCTATTTACATTTTTGTGTGTGTATACACAGACATATTTATATTATAATATAGATATAAATATATATAAATCAAGGTTGTGCCCAAAGCTTGGTCTTTTTTAAAAAGTACAAACACACACACACATAAAATTAATATGCCACATGTGACATTGTGTGTGTGCGTGTGTGTATTTATATAGAATATGTTATTGTTTTATTTGAATTTGGTCTATTGACCTTATCAAAAAAGAAGTATATTTAATATGGGTAAAAACAGAAGTGAGAGTGGAGCAGTGGTAATTCTGGCTGGGTTGGGTCACTGCTGCGCCACTGACCTGCCAGGGACAGATCGGGGAACTGACCACATATGACTCCTGCTGGGGAGTCATCCCTCCCCGCACGCAGCGCCCTTGCCCCCCATAATGGGCAGCCATGGCGATCAATCATGGACCACTATGGCAGCGGGCCGTGGTGGCACTGATCCAGTCACGGTGGGTCAGAACATATGTTCTAACCTGCTGTGGCCCGCTTTGCCGTGGACTGACGGGGGGGGGCAGTAATCTGGGCTGTTACTTCAGCACTTTGCCAAGTAACAAACTGGACTATCCACCAACATGCCCGGGGTCAGTCTGGGGCAAACATCTGCGGGCCACAGCAAAACAAAGCTGGCCAGAGCATATCACGGTCACATTTGTTTTTATCCTATGTGTGTGTGTTCTAGGGTCAAAAAACCTTCAGTTTAACAGATAAGTTAAGGCTCTTACAAATACACTCACGCTCCAAAAGCATGGAAATTGGAAATTAAGGCTCCTGCCTTAACTTTCATGCCATGTAAGTAGTAAGCAGTATACTCATGTTCCGCTCCCTTACAACTTAAGTTCCATATATCCACACTTAGCCTTGGTCTTTCTTTTCCTGTGCAAGTTGGGGCCAACACTAAAGGTTGTAACTGGAGAGGGTTAGGGAGTAGTTTTCATTTGGCTTGGAGAGAACAGGACAGGCAAAAATTAGTAGACAGTCCAAGGACTGCATAGATGCTGGGGATGGAGGTGCCTGAAGGCTCAGGCTATGCCCTAAGTCTTTTGGGGGAAAGGGTGGGATAAAAATCTAAATAAATAAATAATAGAGTGTGGTTAGGAAGAGGGCGGTCCAGATTAAGGATCTGTGCCATTGATTTGTCCCCTACTCTTGTGTGGCTGCCTGCATCTTTGCTCACTTAACCTGAGCTCAGTCTTTCAGGGAACTAAAGCCAGGGGCTGTATATGGGGGGGAATAAGGCTGATGGATGTGGGATGTCCACAAGATGATGTATATTGTCAAACAGTCATTTTAACCTTGGAGTGGTTTCTCTTCACCCAGGAGACCAAACCTGATCCACCTAACCGGTTTCACCTTTGAAAACCAGACTGGCCCAGTATCACAGACCTATATATGTAAAGTCACCTATACCATGACTCCTGGCTCCAAGCACCCTATATTGTAACACAGTAGAGCTCCCCCATCCTAGACAAACCAAGTGACAGGACATCCAGCTTCTGCTGGTGTTATGGATTAATCCCTCCTCCTTCCCTGAAATCTCAGGAGTTCTGGTTGCAACACCTGATTCTGAGCTGTAACATACCAGCCCCCATACTGCCCTCTCAGACAATCTAGTACTCCTTCATTTCAACCTTCCCCTACCTACGATCTCATCCCAAATATAAGGCACTCCTGCCTCTCTCCTTCCAGAGAACTTAGGAGTACTGGTTCCAAGCACCTTCCCCTTCCCCAAGGTAATCTTAAAAATGGTCTGTCCCGAGAGGAGGGAGCAGCACTGATGGAATTACAAAATACTGCAAGACACTTTTAAAACCTGCTGCTCAGACCTACAGTGCAGAGAGGAGCAGGAAACAATCACTCCTTTGAACGCCTTAGTTTATAAACTCCAGTCATTTGGAGGATTAACAAATGTGGCATAATGGAAAGGAACCTCCGTTTCTAGTACACATCCGCACCACAATGAAAGGTGACTTGCATGCAAAGAAAGGCATTAAAATTTCGTAATTGCCTTGAAGTTATGTTTGATTCACATACAACTCAAACCCTTTGTATGTGCACAGCTTGGCTTAATGCCCAAATATCACAGCCACAATGCCCAAATATCACAGGCATGTATATATATTCTCAGCAATCCAAGCACTTCTGCCTTGTAACTCCCTTTGCTCTAATCCACTAGCCATCTGTGCACTTTCAGAAAGCATAGAAGCGCTACCTCCCTGTCGCCTGCTGTAACCCACCATGCCACACTTCCCTACCAGAGAATACAGGAGTCCTAGTTTCCAGTTCCCATCTTATAAACCACAGAACTCCTGCGTCACAGACCTCAAGCTCTAATGCAGTATTCTCCACTGTCCTTCCAGAGAACTCAGGAGTCCTGCTTCCCAACCCATCAGGGCTAACGTAGTACACACACTTCCATCTCAAAGGCAGAGCTTGATGCGGTAGATATAAGCACACTGCTCCTCACCCCTTGCTTCCCCCAGACTTATCTCCCTGTAGACATCTCAGAACCAAATGAAAGCTACCCCCTAACCATCTCCAGTTGCCACCTTTAGTGTTGTCCCCAACCTGCAGAGGAAGAAAATTGGGAGCGAAAAACAAAAGCTAATTGTGGGCATACAGAACTTAAGGTATAAGGGAGTAGAATATGTGAGCATACAGCGTCTTTACTGCTTACATGGTGTACAGGTTATGGCAGGATTCTTAACTTGCAATTTTCATGCTTTTTGAAGCATATGTGAATTTGTAAGAGCTTTAACTCATCTCTTAAATCAAAGGTTTTTTAAAACCAGAATTTCCCTGTTGTTGTTTTTTAAGTGGAATACAGTGAAATCCAGGACACACACACCCATTAATACTACCACACATTTCACAATCTGAAGCAGTCCTTATTAGCTACACAATCACCAAGGTCAGTATCCTACTAAAGCGAAAGCAACAATCTATGATGCTATGATAACTAGCATTGCCAGGCATTTTGCAGTTGTAAAATACAACCATAATGTATATCTGTAGCAGAGCAGAGGTTTGACAGGGTGTCCTCCAAGAAGTCAAGTAATGGGCCTCAGAGGCACACCCAGTGGACATGGCTAAGCCAGTCCAGGGATATAAAAAGTCTCTGTCTTGGCTCAGTTGGGGTTGAGTTAGGCAGGCACCCTGCAGACCAGAGAGACAGTTGTGGATCTCTCTAAGGGAACAGGAGGCCTGGATATATTGCGAAACTCTGTAATGCATAGTGAAGGTATGCTGAATATAATAAATGGACATTGCTAAGACTTATCTATGTGGACCTGGCTACTTGGAGGGTCTAAGTCCTAAGAGGAGCTAATTCCCCAAAAGGGGTGCCAAAAGGGGTTGCACCAAAGGCCCTGCCACAAAATATGGTGGAGAATTTTGGCATCAATCACCCCTATCTAAATTGAGGTTACACCGCTAATCAGCAAGGTCAACTGTTGCTGTGGAACCACGGAGGGCTGTACCCAGGGCCCCGAGGGAAACGCGGGTCTGCGATTCACAGATTTCCCGCGGAATTCCCCTCACCCCGCGGAATCTCCTGCCCCGCTTACCCCAGCGCAGAATTTCTAGCCTGCGCTGGGGGGACGCGGGGCAGGAGATTCCATGAGGGGAGGGGAATGAAAAAACCCTCGGGGCTTCCCCTCCCCAGCCTCCCCAGTTGCCAGGGCTTGCCTCCCCCCCTTTAGATAATTAATTAACTTACCAGAGACGGCAGCAGCAGCTGCTCCGTCCAGCG
>QEPC01006538.1:108466-123145 GCA_003113815.1 Sphenodon punctatus | reverse complement strand
CTCCCAACCCACTCCCTTCCCCCCTCTCCCTGCAGAAACCCCCTCTCACTGCAGGATCTTAACCAGGGAGTTCCCCTCTGGCATATGTCCCCCCACAAGGGTTCAGGGCACCAGCACCCAAGCCTGCCCACCCTCCTCTCATCAGGGGGTTGAGACCTCAATCCCCACCCACACTGTTTCCAATACTCTTGCCCACAACTCCACTCCACCTCCAGCCCTTCCCTATTCCCCCCTCCCCTCCCACCCACTTCCCCTGTCCCCATAACCCCCTCACAGAGGGGCCATGGCACTCCCTCCCACCCATCCTTGTACCTGCACACACCCCTCACAGGGAGGATGGGTCACTCCCTCCCATCCCCCTCTCACAGGGGTGGCCAGGACAAATATACCTGCCCATACCCCCGTGGGCTAAGGGCACCATACCCCACTCCCAACCCTCCATATTTAGACTCCTTCCTTCCCCACAAAAACAAAACCCCTCCCACTGATCCTTTCCCTCCACCACTACCACCAACAATCCTAAAAACAATTTACAGTAAAACCTTGCCCTGCCCCCAATAGGCCCACATATGGCCTATTAATGGCTGCTACCACCTGCAGGAGGGCAACAGATTTTTCAGGTCCTGGAGGGTAGGGATGGGGCAAGTCCAGGTGTTGCAGAGTTCTTCTCCCCAGGAACACACACACCTTCTAGCCCCTCTGCAGGAGGGCAGCAGCTTTTGCACCTGCATCTGGGATTGGACCCCAACTAACCCCCTGCAGCTCCTCTCCAGCCACCGCTAGTCTCCATCTGACCCAGCCGTGACTCCTGCACAACTCCCCTCAACCCAGACTGAGTGGGGTACAAACAGTTTGTATGTGGGGTACAAACAGTTTGTACAACACAAGTGGCTGAAAACCTAGCCGTTCCCACTGGGGCAAGGAGGAAGTACTCTACCTGATTAAAACCGTAAGACTAAGTCCCTCCAAAAACTACTAATGAGTAGTCCAACTCTTCGTACCGGAGAAGTATGGGAATGGGTCAGCAAAAAGACGGCAAACACTTGATATAAATGCTCCACCAAGCAATGCTGCACTCAATGGAAGCAAATTAAACAAGATTTTTGTCAAATTGTGCCAAATACTAATTTCACATCCAAAGAGAGCCAACACCATAAGGCTGAAGAATCAATCTAGGAACAGGTCGAAAAACCCTAATTTAGGGACAGTTGTCACCAAGGTCAGCGTCATATTAAAAAGAAAGCATCTCAGCAGTAGGAGAGATCTCTCTGTATAAACAGGATGGGGGGGGGGTGTCAGTTGGGGTCAATCCCAACTACCCCCCTAACCCAGATCCCATCCCAGACAAAAGGTGCATCTAAGCACTGGGAGAGGAATCTCTGTATAAATGCCCACCCCCACCCAGACATACCTACATCTCAGCAGTTGGAGAGATATCTCTGTATAAACAGCTACACCCACCCCAGAGGTAGAATAACGTCTGGAATAGAGATCTGAAAGTTTTGCATGACTGAGAATTGTATCAGAGGCACTGGGACCAGCAAACTTCTAAGAACTTTGAAAGCCGACTTCCCTATAACAAATAGAATTCTCAGCTGTACAAAGCTTCCAGACGTCTGTTCCAGATATTATTTTCACTCAACTGGGTAACATGGAAACTTCAAAACTGTATAACTTTAAAAGTATAAGACAATTTTTTAAAAAAACAACGTACCTGGATGCACCCTTGAATTTTCTGACACCACTACTTCTCAAAACACTTTTATTAAACTCCACTTTGAAGCAGAAGAAGAAAAGGTAAAAAAACAGCAGTAAAACCAATTCTGACTCGTATTTACAAATAGCTGTAACTTTCTTGTTTTATATCCAGTTACCACAGAATTTGGACAAAATCTACCCCGCACCCAAGCAATCCTCTCTGCCACATATCAGACAGATAGGATAAATGGTAATGCCTCAATTTTATAAGGAATAGAATTTTCATGGTTTTAACGGAGTTTGCATGCTGCCTTATCTATAGAGCCGGTCTTGTGGCTCTATAATATACACACACGTATGCACACACAAACATGGTGTATATGTCATTTATATATATGTGTATACACGTGTGTGTACATATACAAGTAGATACATTGTTTGTTTGTATATATGTGTATGTGTCATTTAATAAGAAATGTAGCTAGGGGCCAGAGTTGAGCCCAAAGCTTGGTCTTTTTTTAAAAGCATATCTTTCAGATAGTTTCAGCATTTGTCTAGTTCTCTTGTTTTGCAGTAAGAATTACTGTTCCTTGCCAGAATAGATCAAGTTCTATTTGCAGTTTCCCATTAGCAGATCTGCTTAATGAAACAAACCTAGTCTCAGATTTATCAGGAAAACAACTCCTACTGAGGCACTCAAGGAAGCAGTTTTCAGAAGAGCTCAACATATTGGGTGAAGTCACATGAGACAGAGTGGGGAGACTACCATGCCTTGGGTAGTCTTACCCCACTCTGGGTATTCGGCCCACCCAATGCAGTGTACCGTGTGGCTGGCACCCACCAGATGTTCCCCCTGCCATGGGGCGGGTGGAGCAGTTGCCTGCTATGCGACAGATCCCTGGAAAAATTCCAAGGATGCATCATGGAGCAGCCTTACCCCAACTGGCTGGGTAAGCTGGGTACCCCAACTGGCTGGGGAAGGCTGCCCAACGTGGAGCAACTTTCGTGCCCAGGCTACTCTTCTCCCGCAATGCGGCGAGCACTGCTGCAAGGCCTTGTGTGGCAGGCACTTTTGCACACAGTCACATCACAGCGGGGTGGGATATCGGGTGGGATCTGGGGCCAGGGGAGGAAGACAGGGCAGTGTTGGGCACTTGCTCGTGTGGTCAGCACTGTGGGTTGTCCCAGCTGAGGCAGCAGCTCCGGCAGCAGCCAGCTGGCCCAGCTCCCCCACAACCATCTGCCTGGCTCCCTGCTCTGGCCCTGCAGCATAGTGGCAGCGATTGCCTATCATAAGGCTGCATGGGGATCATACGGTCATGTAGCTGCACCTATTGAGTGCTGGGCCCTAACCATACGTCACAAGTCGCGGTAGAAGGCATGAAACTCTGATTAAGGTGTGAATCTCTGATGGGGGTACTCTTTGAAAAATATGACCCTTCATGTTGGAATTGATCCGCCATGATCCTGAGGTCCAGCTGAAAAGATTTATGGTCATTCCCATCTCCTGGAAAGAGCCATGCTTGATTTCACATCTGACTTTCAGTAAATCCAGCAACCTGTATATAGATAGGGTTTGGGTTTGCTTTAGAACCAGTTTAAAGAGAAACTACTGCACACAAGCAAACTAAATCCAAACAAAAAAAATATACAAAATATTTACTAGTATTAAAAGAACACAAAATGCATGTGCTGCTTCTATGTACAATATAACTCCAATATAATAATGAAAATATATCAGACACCCTTTGTACAACAATGAACAAATCTAAATATAAAAAATGAAAAAAATGTACTCTGACAACCCTACATGTTTTGGGTAGAAAACCTTCATCAGGGGTAGCAATTCATAACATCTGAAAATAAATAAAAATGAAATAAACAAAAGATATTATTGCTTTTGAGAAGAGTGTATTTTATAATTGCAGAGATTGTTTCTATACACAGTTTTTTCCCCTTTATTACTATTTGTTTTTTGCCTACCTTAGTCAATAGTATATGGAAGTGTATTGTGCAAATAGCAGTCAGTATCTTATGGCATCTTTAAAAACTAGAAGAAATACTTTGTGTATTGTGTTATATTTGTGCAATTCAAAATATTTCTACACTAAACTTGGGCCTTCTAAATATAAAGAACAAGAACAAACGCAGCTCTCTCTCAGTTAGTCCAGTGGCCCCTACTGTACAAAAAATTATCTGCTGAAGAACAATATCACTATCTAAGGGGATTTCCAAGATATTCTCAGAGTCAACCCTAATCCTCATATTGCCAATATATCAATGGACTATAGCAAATGAAACCCTCATGGTCGGTGAAAGACATTCTCACACCAAAGGAAAACTCTCAAGCCTGAACCTAATGTCACTGCAGAATAAAGAAAAAGACAGAAAACTGGAGGGAAAAAAGAACCTCTTAAGCAAATTCCGACTTACAATATGGTCTGAATCTCCAACAAACTCAGTGATTATTTCATAAGACTGGTCATACCTTGGAATTCTCTGAAAGAAAATATCCATTAAAAACTATGTTGTAAGAGAACTTCTCTTTTCTCAACTTAAATCATAAGCTCAAAACACCACACTTTATCTTAAGTTAAAGATCCTTCAAAAATGCTGAACTCATAAAACCACTGTTGCTCATGCAAAAATATGGATCTATATTGTAAAGCAAAAAAAGCAAAGGAAGACATTTTTTTTTAAAAGAGTTGTATATTTCTATGGAGCAAGCTGTATTTGACCACCTTCTCTGACTGCAGTAAAAACCTATAAGCCTACATTACAGGTGTTATATATCCATGCTCACTTGTAAATATCTGCAAGTGTCATTAAAAAAAAGGGGGAGAAATTGTCAGTTCATTGTTTTAGATTATCCTGTTTATAAAGTTTTGAATAGCCCTGCTCTCTCTTTTTTTAATGTACTCCTTGATATTTATAAATATGTTTTTAGAGAGACATTTTGCTTTTATGGTTTGGTATAACGGTTTTGTAACAATGTCTTTCATTGACCATGAGGGTTTCATTTGCTATAGTCCACTGATATATTGGCAATATGAGGATTAGGGTTGACTGAGAATATCTTGGAAATCCCCTTAGATTGTGATACTGTTCTTCAGCAGATAATTTTATGTACAGTAGAAACTGCTGGACTAACAGAGAAAGCTGTGTTTTTTCTTGTTTTTTATTTTTATATTTAGAGGGCCTAAGTTTAGTGTAGAAATATTTTGAATTGCACAAATATAACACAATACACAAATTTCTTCTTCTAGATTTTGAAGATGTCATAAGATACTGACTGCTATTTGCACAATACACTTCCAAATACTATTGATTCAGGTAGACAAAAAACAAATAATAAAGGAAATTTTTTTGTATAGAAACAATCTCTGCAATTATAAAATACACTCTTCTCAAAAGCATTAGTATCTTTTGTTTATTTCATTTTTTATTTATTTTCAGATGTTATGAATTGATGAAGGGTTTTCTACCCAAAACGCATAGGGTTGTCAGAGTACATTTGTTTCATTTAGATTTGTGCAAAAGGCATCGGATATATTTTTATTATTATACTGGAGTTATATTGTACTTAGAAGCAGCACATGCATGGTGTACTTTTAGTACTAGTAAATATGTTTTATATATTTTGTTTGTTTGCATTTAGTTTGTTTGTGTGCAGTAGTTTCTGTTTAAACAGTCTTTTGTTCTACTGTACTCCGTATTGTCTCCCCCCCACCCCCATTCTGTTTGCTTTGCTTTAGAACCCTCATACCAGAAATTTCAGGGTCCATATTGGTTCTCTGTGCTGGGAAGGGAGAAAAATCTCAATATCATTAGTCTCTCCCATTGTTCCGGGGTGGTGGTGCTGGTGGTGCCAAATCCAGTGCTGCTAAGGGTTGTAAGAGAGCAGGTTGATACAAGCATGTGGACTCTGCATCAGGGCAGGCAGGGGCAGGCATTGGCAATTTAATGTTCAAATAACTGGTTTGGACTTCATGCAAGGTACTATAGGCTCCCGTCTCACCTAGGCCAAGTGCAGATTTTGCAAGTGCTGGCTCTCTAGCCCTACATACCATGTATTTGACAATAGATTTCTTTTTCCCTTCCTTACCTAAATGGTCCACATAGTAAAACTGCAAGCAGAATCACCAGTAAGAGGAAGAGGGACAAATGAGAGGGCCATATCTGGTCTCAACCTTCAGTAAAACATTTTGAAAGAGGGTAATATTAAATTCATTTATAAAATAAAGTAAAAATCAGACATGTTCTAAGAATGTACTTTCACACTGGTAAAATCTTAGGTAATAAACCCATTCAACATTTATGAGCTTTTCATATTTATCAAGTCATATCAAGTCAACTTACCTTGATCACCTCGGGAGATTGCTGAATCAGTGTCGGAACAATGTCTTTGTCTGCACCCAGGTAACTTCGCTGGGCTGTTGGGAAGGACTGTGAGGGAGTGGCCAAAGTTTCCTGAAGGATTTGCATCACCTCCTTCTCTTTGGATAAGCTTCCTTTGCCCAGTCGGCATTCAACTAGCTCTTGGGCAAAATCCTCAATACTCTCCAGGATACGCAGTAAGAGAGTTTTGTCTTCTTCCTCCATTTTATGCCCATTAGTTTCTATGGTCTTTGACAAAGAGGTAGTACAGCTTTTGTCAGTGAGTGAATAAATGTTACCTTTGTTTTCAAGAGCCAGAGGTAAACTATGGTCCCTCAAACATGCAGGCTCATTGGCCTTATTAGTGGTGGGCTCCCTCAGAGTGCTCTCCATTTTCTGAGAAAAATGCTCTAAGTCCAACAGCAGCTTGTCGATCTCTTCCTGGTTGTTTCTAATAGATTCTCCTTTAGAGACAACCTCCTTTAGAGAGGTTGCCTGTATGGGACTCTGGGCCAGTCTTGCAGTTTGTTTGCTGGTCGGTATTGTTTTAGCGTCTACAGCAGAATCCGACCTTCCAGTCCTCTGCTGGCTGCTTAAACTCTCCCAGATATCTTTATTCTCCATGCTGTCAACCTGACCTAGGACTTTTCCCCCATCTGATTCTTCCTCAATGTACAGAGTCTCTGTGGGAGAAATGCAGTCTGAATGGTCTGCAGTGAGTATCTGAGGTAGAGCACAAGCATCTTTCCCAGCTTGTAAGTTGTTCTGCTGAATACTGTTGTGCATGGTATTTGAGGCAAAGCTGATGGTATTAGCCTGGGTTGGTTTGGTGTGGCCAACTGTACCAGGATCATCCTGCAATCCCATAGCAAGAGTCTGTCTTGTCACGGAGGATGGAGACTGTACAACATCCTCATATCTAGGTGGCTGCTCATTGCCAAATACAGGGGGGAAAGGAGACTGCTGAAAACAATGCAAACTGTTCAGCAGTTCCGCCAGGTCACTTGGTTCAGCATGCCCAGGCTGCTTGAATTCAAACGGCAGCTTTTTCAAGTAGGAAGAAAACCTTGTCATCAAATTCATATAGATCATTTCAGAGTTGGCTAAGGGGTCATTACCATTTCCCCCACTGACCCCATCAGAAGACTTTTTCTTGATACACTGCTTTATGATATCTGTACATTTTTTCAAGTCTTCTGAGCATTTGAGCAAGATGTCCAAACACATCTTAATATCTCCACTGGAAGAGCTGTCCAGTTTGTGCTTCTCCAAAATTTGGGTGATAAAGCTGTCTTCAGAGAACACCTGGATGGACAAGGGAGCTGCCGTATTCATGTTTGCCTCTGGGGATGTACTGCTGACCTGCCATTTCTCCCCATGCAGAGAATTCTGCAGCAGGACAAAAGGAGGAGGGCAGTTTTCATCATTGCTGAAATGTCCATAAATCAAGTCAAAATCCAGTGATCTTCTGTTGAATGGGTCTGACTTAACTTTCCTTCCCTTCCTGTAGTTAACATGACTAGAAGAGTTTTTAAGCTTTTCAAAGGAGAATTCCTTTGTTTTTCCACTAGCCAGGTTTATAGCTTCCCCAGTAATATCTTTTAGACTGTAGGTGCTTTGCACTGAAGGCCCCTTTTTGAGTCTTGGGTTACTAGGAAGGATCTGGTGATAATCTTCATCTCCTGCCAAGGCTAGCCCATTTCTATGGTCCAAATCTGCACCTCTCACATTCGATGAAGGGGCTTGCACAAGCTCTGCACAAATACTGTGGTGGGCTACAATGCACATAACTCCTTGTTTGAATGCTTAACACGTCCCTGCACAGTAGTGCACAACATGCTGAAAGTGACGGTCTATCACCACACTGTTGTAACAGTTCACAGTAGTGATTACAAGCCTATATGTTGCTGCCATAGTTAGAATCCCACTTGGTAACAAGGCTCTGAAATGCACCTTCAGTGCCCACCTTAATTCTCCAGATCCAAGCTGTGCATTATTTACAGCATAGAAGTTTCAGTGTCATCCTGTTAATTAACAACATCATTTCAAGACTTCAAGAATTTCAAGACTTCACTGTCAACAGTGTTTGGATATTTTCAGTAATACTTTCACTTCAAGGGCAGCATGTGTAGGTCTGATTTAAAGCACTCTGATTACATGGGACATCATTCACTGAGGTTGTATTCCACACTGAGATTACTGTACTGGTCATAAACTGCTTCCCTTCTCCCGCTCCAGGTAAGTGTTGAAAGAGGTATTGTAGAACTTCAGTCAACTCACAGATAAAGAAAGACACAAAACTGAAGTTTTTCCTTTGAATCTGTGTGCTTCCCTTTTCAGGTCTGGGGTGATAGAAAGCCACCTGCATTTCAGATGTCATGTAGGAATGAAAAATCCATAATCTGCTTGAACGATCCAGATCTAGCACAGGTGAGGGTTGTACCTGAAATGACAAATACAGTTACTAGAGAGTGCAACTTTGACTATCTCCAACCACTGGGCAATAAACCTGATTTCCAGTACAGCAGGGGTTCCCATATTTTCTCCTACTGTGCCACACTCCACAAAGCCAAAGTTACCTGCACCCTCTTAACAACCAATTTCGCCAATGATCTTAAATTTGTTTAAGCGCAATAAACTCCATCTCCTCATCTGGGCAGAGTATTCCAAGAATCTAGTAACTGTCCCTCAAATGCACAGAGTTAAAGAGCAGGGAACGTTCACTTTAGATTTTCCTCACTTTTGAATGCTCCATCTGACAACAACCTTAATGTCTTCTCAGTGGTTTAATGTGGAACATGAGTCTGGTTCCATGTGAAAAGAAGTCTTCTGCAATCTCCCTCTCTGTGAGTGTCCATTTACCTTTTGATCTTGCAGCTGATTTCAATCAAATTTTGCAGAGGCAAACAAAAGGCTCAAACGTAAGTAGGACCCAACATTTTATAACAATTTGTGCACCTTGAAAGAAAGCTATGCCCCCTTTGTAGCTGAAAAATCCCATTAACTTATACCAAGTACTAGTCCAGATGCTTGTTGAACTGAATTATTAAAAGTCAAAGACTGTACTAAATGGACTCCCATGCCATCTTGTCTCACATCACCAACTGTGTCTCTGACATCTCTGCTTGTATAGTTCACCATCAACTGTAGCTTAATATGTCCAAGTCTGAACTTCTTATCTTCCTCCACTAAACCTTCCTCTTCCCTCTCAATTTATAGGGTCACCACCCATTCTGTCCCCAAGCATGTAGCCTGGGTTCATCTTTAGATGTTAACAAATGAGACAATAGCCCGCTGGAGTCCAGGTTCGGACGGTGAAGCCCCCACTCACATGTTTAGCATGTATAATAAATTGGCAAACCATTGCATATATTTCATGTGTGTTCATGGCACCCCGCACTTATCCCCCACTCAGAGGTTTAGCATGACCAGCCTAATACACAAGCCAGTGTCCTTCCCAGCCCCATTCCACCTACCAGCTTCCCCCCCTCAGCCCTTTTCAGTATCCTGGGCCCTGTCATGACTCACACCTATGGCAAACCCTGGCAACAATAAGCTGCTGCAGCTGTTTCTTTGTTCCGGGCTATTATGACTCTGAGAGGCAGTTCAGTGCCTGCTATCCCCACCCACTCCCAATGGTTCGTACCTAGGTTTATATCTGTCAGCACTTGTGACTCTAATTAACTGGTTGCTATAAATATAATATTCATTTTTGAGCTCGATCTGTAAATACTCTGTTTGGAAATATTTTAAACTTATTCAGGTATATTTATTATGCAAAGAGAGAAGTCATTAATCATATTTGTCTCTTTAGGATACATTTGATGTTGTTATTTGGCACTAACAAGAAACACTCTGGAGAGTACAGCACAAAATCCCTGAAGAAGCCACAAGCGCCAAAACGTTGGGATTTATTCCTCTCTGGACTGTTATTTTGAACACCTTATCATCCAGGACATTATATATATATATATACACACACACATTATTGTTTCATGCCTTTCGTCTATACTTGGTTTGTTTGAAGAATATATACTTGCTTGAAATGTTTAAATATCTTTAACTTATATCACAGCCTTTATCCCTCTGACTGTTATTTTGTATACTTATTGATCCAGGATATACATTTATAAAATTATATTGTGCCTTTAATTTAAGCTAGATGCATTTGAGGAATTTCTTCCTGATTTGGTCTATATTATACCCTCAGGAAGACTTTTTGTCTCCACTTTTACAGAACCATAGGGGTATTAGGTGTCACTCAGTTGTAGTTTGTTTATTGATTTATACTGCACCACTTAGTCATATTTGTGGAATACCCACATACATTCTGAGCACAGTGACCTTCAGTGCCTTGGAGATGTCCCCACCTTCCATTTATCAACATGCAGTGGTTCCCCCCCCAATTTCTAAAGTTGCATTCTTCCATGGTGCTAAGATCTACAATATTTTGTAGTGGAGTTTGCTTGTGCACGGACATGCTTGTGACAGAAATATTTATGCAGTTTAATTGCCACCTGTATTGACAGTGCAGGTGCATCAACACACACAGAGCAGAAACGTGGTGAAAAGTTTCTCACCCAATAATTGGTCTATAATGCCACGTAACCAACAGCAGCCGATAAGAGCTCATGCTCAGTGCACCACCATTCCCCTAGCACCACATGACCAAAAGCAGCCAATTGCAGCTTGTGTGCTGCACACAGCCAATCCTGGCTATGCATCAGCAAAACTCTTGAAGCTGTTCAAAACATTTAGCGCATGGTCAGCAGAGTTCACAGATGCTGGAACTGCAGCTATGGAGATGCATACCAAGAACTTCCTTTTGCTCGTTATCATGATCCAGGCCTTCCTTTCTGCTGCTGAGCAGAACCTATGAGCGATCCAACAGATCCAAGCCTACTGCAGTCACTGGTGCAACGTTATGTCAAGGCACAGAAAGGCTCTCACTCGATTTCTGTCCAGGACAGTGGGGTACACCATACCACAGAGAGGTCTCCTTCTTTGGTACTGTGGACTTGCCTAGCTCTGGCAACACTGGACCGCACTGGGGAGGATCGAAGCCATGCAAGGGCACCTGAGGCACATAGAAATGTACCTATTGGGAGATGTGGCTTCAATCACCGACACCATATGCAGGGCTGTACCCACCGAGAGGCTTGCCTGGGTGAAAGATAAAAGCACAGACTGGTAGGAGAGCGTGCTATCCTCATGGGGAGATGCTGAGTGGCTCGTAAACATCAGCATACCCAGTCGCCTCGCCCTGCAGATACCAGAGATCCTCAGGTCCCAGCTGAGGAACACAGCATGGTGATGAGGTCACCCATCCTTATGGAAAAGCGTCCAAACGGAAGCAGGAATGACTACCTGGCATATACAGCTGCTGGAGTAGTTGCTGCAGCAGGATTCCAGCACCATAGTTCTCCTCCCATGATCACTGTAGAGCAGCGGTGGCCAGATTTACCTGGCCAGTAATCTACTGCACCTATATCAGCCTTCAGTGATCTACCACTCACGTAGGGGCGTAGTATGGTGTGGCCATGCCCCTTATTAATATGCCCACACCCTCATTTGTATAGCCCCACATCCAGAAATGTACAAGCCCTTCAAATCAGCAAGGGGTTTGGGACCCCTGGTGGACAGAGAGGGCATGTGAATCTGAGTGTCTTAATCCCTCCTGTTGCATGCTGCAGGGAGCATGCTGAGTGAAGGGGGAGGGGCCAGGTCAGTATGATGGCGGCCCAAGATTGACTGATTGACTTCATGCAATGACCTGATCAACCAGTCGATCGAGACTGAAGTCCTGGCCAGCCCTGCTGTAGTGAAGTGAAGAACATACTGAAATCAAGCACCGCCATTTGCTCCATTCTCCCTCAGGCCGCAATTTCAGCTTCCTCGTTGCCAGCCCATGGGCCCACCATGGTGCCTTCCCACCCACTCCCATGCCTATCTTTCTCATAAGAACATAAGAATGTAAGAACATAAGTAGTGCCATACTGGGTCAGACCAATGGTCTGTCAAGCCCAGCATCCTGTCTCTGACAATGGCCAATCTCTTTCTCTTGGAGAAGTACCTGACAGGTCACAACGGGTAATCCATTCCCTGTTGTTCCAGTCACCAACAGTAAGAGGTTACATTCCCAAAACCTACTTGGTCAATAGCCATTAATGGATCTATCTTCCAGGAACTTATCCAATCCCTTTTTAAAACTAGCTACACTACCAGCCGTGACCACTTGCTCTAGCAGTAAATTCCACATGTTAATTGTGCGCGGAATGAAAATAATACTTTCTCTTATTTGTTTTAAATCTGCTGCCAGTTAATTTCATGGAGTCTCCCCTTATTCTGGTACTGTTAGAAAATAACAGTTTCCCGCATAGCTGGAAACAGAACATAATAATCCCTATATTTAAAAAAAGCAAACGGAACAATCCAGATTGCTATCGCCCTATAAATTTAATCGGTATACCTTTGAAGATCTACAGTCGTCATTTGCTGTTTCATGTAAATTGCTGGATCAATGAGAAGGGGAAGAACAGGCAGGGTTCAGAGCTGGGCGCCTCTTGCAATCGACCAATGCTTCACTTTGTACTATTTAGCACATAAATATGCGAGCAGAGAAAGACAGCTATATGCTACATTTGTTGACTTGAAGGTGGCATTTGACACCATAGAAAGGGCTGTTCTGTTGAAAAAATTGTAGGATTTTGGAATGGATCCTGTATTACTCCAGTTGATTAAGGAATATTATGACGATACGGTGGAACAGGTACGATTTGGAACAAATGGTGAGCTCACCAGTCTCTTTTCAACATTAAGGGGTGTTCAACAGGGATGTGTATTGACCCCCACTCTTTTTAATCTATTCCTTAATGATAGTCTCTCCTCCCAAGACAGGAATATATGTCATGTGCCTAGGTTATTAGAAAACATCGTTCTTGTGCTGCTGTATGCAGATGATAGTGTTATTGTATTGCACTAAAGTCAGCTTGCAGAGGTTGCTAGATGAGCTTAGCACCTTTTGCAAAAACAATAAATTGGAGATTAATATCAATAAAACCAAGATAATGATATTTGGTAGTATGAAAAGGAACAAATGGTATTTGGATAAGAAACCACTGGAAGTAGTTAATACCTTTAGCTATTTGGGTTTGACATTTGCTAACTCCCTAAGTTGGGAGCATCATGTCAAGCAGGTCAAAACAAAAGCAATCCAGGCCACAAGTGGGATTATTGCTTTCTACAACAGATTTAGGAGAAAGTCATTGGCTGAGGCACTGAAGCAGGCAAAGCTAAAATTGAAGCAGTATTGTTGTATGGGGCAGAAATCTGGGGTGGTGATGAAAAGGCAGGGAAGGAAATGGAAAAGGTACAATCTGCTTTTCTTAGAAAACCACTTACTAACAGTATTGACCTTTAAAGCCCTAAACAGTATGGGCCCCACCTATCTGCGGGATCGCCTCACTCCCCAGGTTCTGGATCAATCCCTGCAGTTGGCCGGGGGCACCCTCCCTGAGGTCCCCCGGGTTTCCCGGGCAACGATGATGAGGACGATGTTCTTGGTGGCTGCACCATGGCTGTAGAACTCCCTCCCGGTGGAGGTCCACCTGGCCCCGGACCTCCCCTCTTTCTGACAACACTGTAAGACCTGTCTGTTCCACCGGGCCTTTGGTGAGAGAGACGGGTGAGGGTAGGGGTATGGGGGGGGAAATACTTTTATTTTCAGCTTTACTATTGGTTGTTTTAAACGTTTTTATGTTGTATTTTAAAATGTTGTAAGCTGCCCCGAGCTGCAGGTGTGGGCGGCATAAAAATCTAAATAAATAAATAAATGTACCCCGGCGCCCATGGTGAGGCTAGAAACGGGGTTTGTGAATATTCAAATCAGAGCAAGATTCGCTATGATCCATTATTGGATCAAAATCAGAGATTTAGTGCCAGGGAGATTTCCGAAACAAGTGCTACTGGAGTCTGAGGGAAGACAGGAGGTGGAGTTTCCCTGGCTGATGGCTATCAGGAGTTTGTTAGTCTATTCAGGACTAAGAGAATACTGGATGCACTCCGACTGGATAGCTCCCCTTACAGGTCACTTTTACATGGGACTCCCCCTGCCCTTGGTGTTTCAGCAGGTGTGCAGGGGGGCGTCTGTGTATACGGCCGGCAGGGGGGATGGGGGTGCATGCCTGCGTGCTCCCACGCAACACCCACCTCCACCCATCGCACACCCATCTCCACCCATGGAGCCCTCTGGAAAACCGGAGGCGGCTCCATGGGTGGAGATGGGGGTGTGTCCATGTAAACAGACACACACACCTCCACCCACCATGGCAAAATACCCATCCCCCCCCCCCCACTTTCGTCTCTGTAAAAAGGCCCAGAGAGAGATTACTTATAGATCAGAGATTAAAGGATATATCCATACAAGAGGATGTGGCACAACTAAGGACACTCAAGTATGCCCCCCTGTATTTATTCATTAAAGGGGACTTGGCTTTTTCTAACTATCTATTCCAGATATGTTATTTTCCCCATAGGGAGATACTTACTAAAGTCAGATTCAATCAGGTAGGGACATATGCCCAAAGAGGAGCTTGGGAGAAGATT
>QEPC01006538.1:94815-108366 GCA_003113815.1 Sphenodon punctatus | reverse complement strand
ACTGTAATTGTACTGAATTGTGTTTTTGTGTGTATTTTAAGAAAGCTGTTGTACATTTAAGTGTATTTTTAAACTGTTAAGTTTTTTGCTTTAGTGATATCCTTAAAGAAGAACTCTGCCAGAGTGTAAGAATTCCACATGGGAATATAGACTTTGGAGGTATGGCGCATGTTGATTCTCTCTTTCCAGATTTAAATTGTAAAGTTGACCAGTGTAAAGAATGCAATACTGACTGCACAGGATATGTCCCACGGAAGAAGACAATACCAATGGCCTGTGGGGCTTGTAGCCTATGGGAGCACCATGGTCCCCTCAGTTATCAAAAACGAAATATCCCAAAACAGGGAGTTAAAACAAAGAGAGGGGGAAGAAAACATTTACCCCTGGGAAAGGAAATTATAAATTGTCTGCAAAGGTTGTAATTGCAAAGGCCTGAAGAGGTCTTAAGGGTCCCGGGGGAATGTCCAAAATGGATGGGTGGGCAGGCGTCCCAACCCAAGGGGGTAAATGTGGGTTTGGAAGCCCTATAGATTTAAATGACCTAGGAGTTGACAGACTGAATAGATAAAGGGCATATTATAAAGGCCATATTAGTGGCTAAAGGAAGCCATAATAACTGGACTGCCGTAGGTTGTAAGCCAAGTGAAGTATTGTCTCCCTGGCAGGGAACTGTAGGTTGGTGAAGGAGCCAAAAACTTAAGAAAAATCTTCGTAACAGGGTTTAACAGAAACCCTATGGACCTTCTGGATGTTGTGGAAATTTTCACCACCAGAGATCATGTACACCAAGTGCAGAAATACTTTCCTGTAAGCCCAAGCCTTAATAGAAGTCTGAGTGGATGGGAGCTCTAAATAGGAAGGGTTTGGGGAATTACAAAAGGAGTCTGGATAATGTGGAAATGCCCACCACCAGACATTTCTTGGTATTGGTTGCTATGAGCTCATTAAAAAGGGGCACGATCTAAAGGAGCTATGTCTCCTGGGGCCTAGAGAAAGAATGACAGTCTATCAGTCTTGTTAATGTTGGCAAAACTGAGGAACAGAGCCTTATCTGTTTAAAGAGTACTAAATAGTGACATTATAGAACACTGGGAAGCTAAAGTACTTTACAGCATGTGGATATGTCTTATGTGTATTCAAAATGCTATTATGTTGAAATGCTGAATAAGAAAATGAAGCACGAGGCCTAAATGCATTGTATCGATTTTGAGATTATGTTATGAATTATCTGTATGTAACAAAACTTCAATATGATGGTCGCACTGCTCTGCTTAAAGAGTTTGGGAGACAGTCCTAATTTTATTAGGCCTGTCTTGTCGGTGGGTGTGTAGCAGAGCAGAGGCCTGACTGGGCGCTAGCCCTCTAAGAAACCAAGTAATGGGCCTCAGAGGCACACCCAGTGGGCGTGGCTAAGTCAGCCCAAGGATATAAAAAGCCTCTGTCTTGGCTCAGTCGCGGTTGAGTTAGGCAAGCAGCCTGCAGACTAGACAGAGAGAGAGACTGAGTTGTGGATCTCTCTAAGGGAACAGGGGCCAGGAGGCCTGGGTACAATGAAATTTTGTAATGCATAATGAAGTTATGCTGAATATATGAATAAATGGACATTTGCTAAGACTTATTTGTGTGGTCCTGGCTACTTGGATGGTCTAGTCCTAAGAGGAGCTTCTTGGGCCAGGACACCCTGTGCCAGAGGTTGTGCCAGTGGGCCAGCTAATTCCCCAAGAGGGGTGCCAAAGGGGTTGCACCCAAGGCCCTGCCACAATATCCTCCATATCTCCCCTAGGTAAACGAACCAGAGAGACTTCCACCACAAATGCAGATTTTGTGAAAACATGCAAGTGTCCTAAAACAGGCCCAGCCCCCCTTGACTCCAACTGAGCCCCCCCAGCCTGTTTCAACTCAATTGTCCCGTCACAGTTCCTGCCCAGCCCTGACCCTCCCAGCTCCTGCTCAGCCCCCCCTTGACGCCACACTGACTCCACCCACCCCCATTTATACAGAGCTCTCTCCTACTGCTAAGATGCACCAGTGTCTGGGGTGGGGCCAACTGACCCCCCCCCGTGACTCCTACCCAGCCCACTTTGACCCCAACTGCCCCCCTCACAGCTCTTGCCCAGCCCAGTCCTTGGCCCCAATGGACTCCTATGCCTTCTGCCCAGTTCCCCTCGACCCCAACTGCCCCTGCAGCTCCTGAATTCTCTGGGAACAGAGTGGAGGCTACTGGGTTACAGCAGGGGGGCTGGGAGCCAGGACCCATGGATTCTCTTGGAGAAGAGTGAGGAATAATACGTTAGAGCTGGAGGTAGGGGTGGCAGCCAGGACAACTGACCCGCCCCCGCCCCCTCTGCCCAGCCCCCCCTTTAACTCCCAAATAACCCCCCAGCACCTAATCCACAGCCTGCTTCAACCCCAACTGACCCCATCACCCTTGTGCAGCTCACCCTGAACTACAACTGACCACCAGTGGCTCTTGCGCACCTCCCCCACCCAACTGACTCCCCTATGGCTCCTGCCCAGCTGACCTGGATCCCAACTGACTCCCATGTGCCTTCTCTGGACAATTGCCATTTTAAGGGAGTCCGACATCCTGCCCTCCCAAAAGGGAGGCATTGACAACCCCAGCCAACAACGGCCCTAACATCTCCCGGCTGGCTTTCACCAACCAGGATGGGCATGGATCGAAGGCCCTTTTCAAATGGGCCACACAGGAGTCACAGTGCAGGGCGGATGGGTGGAGGCAGATATGGGTGTGCGGTGCATGGGCAGCTGGTCACACGAACGCCCAACCATTTCCACACATGGAGGCACCTCCGTTTTCCCCAATCCCTGGTGTGGGCGATGGGTGGAGCGCGGGAGCAAGCACGCACCCTCACCCATCCCCACCGATGGCACAGATGCCCTTCCCTCACCTACCCAGTTGCCCGTGTTGGGGGGGGCACGTCTCATCTAAAATGGCCCTAATTCAGAACTGGTGACCTGCAGAGTCCCAAGCACATCCTCCACATTGGTGGACAATACTGACTGAAATTGATCCAAGACAGGACCTCCACAGCCCCAAACTCTGCCACAGAAATGGTCGCACCAAAGTCGGGGTGAATACGAGCAATTTTGTCTGCAAAGTAATCAATAAAAATGTCATAGAGCATTAGATGACTTCAACTCCTGGTTGAGACAGGCCAGATAAAGCAAACCTCTCACCACCTGGAAATGCTTTGCTGGACGAGACTTTACAGATCCTACGTTAGCAGCGAAGAAAGCCTTCTTCACCACCATCACAGCCACAGCATAGTCTTTCAAAAACGATCTATGCCACAGTCAGTCAGATTCAGTGCAAGTTGAACGCCATCTGCACTCTAACCACCTACCCTTCTGCTTCAGGTCCTCCGTATACCATGGGGACCTGTGTTGGTGCAGCAGTGGGAGTGGACACCTGGGTGCCACCGTGTTGATGGTCTTAGCCAAAATGTCATTCCACAGGGCGGCCAGGTAATCGACAGAGCAGCCGTCAAGGTCAGTAGGTAACTCCCCCAGAGAGTTCTAGATTCCAATCAGATCCATAAGTCTCCAAGGGTGGACCAACCTAACTGGTCCATCACCCCGACAGGGGCATAGGAGGGCTGGGATGTGAGACATCAGGAGGTAATGATCCAGCCATGACAAAGATGTTACATCCACACCCGCAATAATTGGAACCCCTGTTTCCAGGCCAGTACAAAACATCAAATCCAGTGTGTGTCCCTTTTCATGTGTTGGGCCCACTACTACCTGGGATAGGCCCAAAGTTGCCATGGAGGCAATTAACTCATGCTCTGCTCCTCAAAGGTTGGCCTCAGCATGAATGTTGAAATCACCCAAAACAATAAGTCTGGGTGATCTCAATGCCACCTCCGAGACCAGCTCAGCTAGAGCAGTCAGGGAGGCCGCAGTGCAGCAGGGTGCTTGGTACGCTAATAGAATCCATACCCTTTCCTTGGTCAAATCGAACACAAGATGGACACACTCCATACCGGATGAGTCAAGCACTGGATACCTCTGGAAGGACAAGAAACCTCTAAAAACCACAGCCACACTGCCCCCCGGCCCTATGCTCATGCTTTACGGAATACCAAGCTGGCACCACCTGAGCCAAACCTGGCCCAGATGTCTCATCCAGCCAGGTCTCCATGATACACATAAGGTCGGCAGCCAAAATTGGAGCAACTAACATCCACGATCTTATCCTGGATGTTAGTTGGTTATCAGTCACTGACCTTGCATTGAGCAGCATCAGTGTCCACTCAGGGGCCCTACTGGCCTCAACCCCAAATATCCTGATATGGGGTGGGGTGAGAAATGGGGACAGACACCAAATATCTCCTCCAACATTCCTGATGGCAAACCTTCCCCCACACCCCTGCCATACCTCTCCATGCCCCACACAACCTCAATACCTGCTCTCCACCCCCACCCCTGAAGGGACAGATGACTGGGGAGGATCCTCCAGCCTCAGCACTTCAGGAGGCAGATTCACAAGGGGAGCAGAGGGGGACAACCCCTCCACCCCTGTCTCTTATACACATCTAGATGTGTATAAGAGACAGCGTCTCACCTAGGCCAAGTGCAGATTTTGCAAGTGCTGGCTCTCTAGCCCTACATACCATGTATTTGACAATAGATTTCTTTTTCCCTTCCTTACCTAAATGGTCCACATAGTAAAACTGCAAGCAGAATCACCAGTAAGAGGAAGAGGGACAAATGAGAGGGCCATATCTGGTCTCAACCTTCAGTAAAACATTTTGAAAGAGGGTAATATTAAATTCATTTATAAAATAAAGTAAAAATCAGACATGTTCTAAGAATGTACTTTCACACTGGTAAAATCTTAGGTAATAAACCCATTCAACATTTATGAGCTTTTCATATTTATCAAGTCATATCAAGTCAACTTACCTTGATCACCTCGGGAGATTGCTGAATCAGTGTCGGAACAATGTCTTTGTCTGCACCCAGGTAACTTCGCTGGGCTGTTGGGAAGGACTGTGAGGGAGTGGCCAAAGTTTCCTGAAGGATTTGCATCACCTCCTTCTCTTTGGATAAGCTTCCTTTGCCCAGTCGGCATTCAACTAGCTCTTGGGCAAAATCCTCAATACTCTCCAGGATACGCAGTAAGAGAGTTTTGTCTTCTTCCTCCATTTTATGCCCATTAGTTTCTATGGTCTTTGACAAAGAGGTAGTACAGCTTTTGTCAGTGAGTGAATAAATGTTACCTTTGTTTTCAAGAGCCAGAGGTAAACTATGGTCCCTCAAACATGCAGGCTCATTGGCCTTATTAGTGGTGGGCTCCCTCAGAGTGCTCTCCATTTTCTGAGAAAAATGCTCTAAGTCCAACAGCAGCTTGTCGATCTCTTCCTGGTTGTTTCTAATAGATTCTCCTTTAGAGACAACCTCCTTTAGAGAGGTTGCCTGTATGGGACTCTGGGCCAGTCTTGCAGTTTGTTTGCTGGTCGGTATTGTTTTAGCGTCTACAGCAGAATCCGACCTTCCAGTCCTCTGCTGGCTGCTTAAACTCTCCCAGATATCTTTATTCTCCATGCTGTCAACCTGACCTAGGACTTTTCCCCCATCTGATTCTTCCTCAATGTACAGAGTCTCTGTGGGAGAAATGCAGTCTGAATGGTCTGCAGTGAGTATCTGAGGTAGAGCACAAGCATCTTTCCCAGCTTGTAAGTTGTTCTGCTGAATACTGTTGTGCATGGTATTTGAGGCAAAGCTGATGGTATTAGCCTGGGTTGGTTTGGTGTGGCCAACTGTACCAGGATCATCCTGCAATCCCATAGCAAGAGTCTGTCTTGTCACGGAGGATGGAGACTGTACAACATCCTCATATCTAGGTGGCTGCTCATTGCCAAATACAGGGGGGAAAGGAGACTGCTGAAAACAATGCAAACTGTTCAGCAGTTCCGCCAGGTCACTTGGTTCAGCATGCCCAGGCTGCTTGAATTCAAACGGCAGCTTTTTCAAGTAGGAAGAAAACCTTGTCATCAAATTCATATAGATCATTTCAGAGTTGGCTAAGGGGTCATTACCATTTCCCCCACTGACCCCATCAGAAGACTTTTTCTTGATACACTGCTTTATGATATCTGTACATTTTTTCAAGTCTTCTGAGCATTTGAGCAAGATGTCCAAACACATCTTAATATCTCCACTGGAAGAGCTGTCCAGTTTGTGCTTCTCCAAAATTTGGGTGATAAAGCTGTCTTCAGAGAACACCTGGATGGACAAGGGAGCTGCCGTATTCATGTTTGCCTCTGGGGATGTACTGCTGACCTGCCATTTCTCCCCATGCAGAGAATTCTGCAGCAGGACAAAAGGAGGAGGGCAGTTTTCATCATTGCTGAAATGTCCATAAATCAAGTCAAAATCCAGTGATCTTCTGTTGAATGGGTCTGACTTAACTTTCCTTCCCTTCCTGTAGTTAACATGACTAGAAGAGTTTTTAAGCTTTTCAAAGGAGAATTCCTTTGTTTTTCCACTAGCCAGGTTTATAGCTTCCCCAGTAATATCTTTTAGACTGTAGGTGCTTTGCACTGAAGGCCCCTTTTTGAGTCTTGGGTTACTAGGAAGGATCTGGTGATAATCTTCATCTCCTGCCAAGGCTAGCCCATTTCTATGGTCCAAATCTGCACCTCTCACATTCGATGAAGGGGCTTGCACAAGCTCTGCACAAATACTGTGGTGGGCTACAATGCACATAACTCCTTGTTTGAATGCTTAACACGTCCCTGCACAGTAGTGCACAACATGCTGAAAGTGACGGTCTATCACCACACTGTTGTAACAGTTCACAGTAGTGATTACAAGCCTATATGTTGCTGCCATAGTTAGAATCCCACTTGGTAACAAGGCTCTGAAATGCACCTTCAGTGCCCACCTTAATTCTCCAGATCCAAGCTGTGCATTATTTACAGCATAGAAGTTTCAGTGTCATCCTGTTAATTAACAACATCATTTCAAGACTTCAAGAATTTCAAGACTTCACTGTCAACAGTGTTTGGATATTTTCAGTAATACTTTCACTTCAAGGGCAGCATGTGTAGGTCTGATTTAAAGCACTCTGATTACATGGGACATCATTCACTGAGGTTGTATTCCACACTGAGATTACTGTACTGGTCATAAACTGCTTCCCTTCTCCCGCTCCAGGTAAGTGTTGAAAGAGGTATTGTAGAACTTCAGTCAACTCACAGATAAAGAAAGACACAAAACTGAAGTTTTTCCTTTGAATCTGTGTGCTTCCCTTTTCAGGTCTGGGGTGATAGAAAGCCACCTGCATTTCAGATGTCATGTAGGAATGAAAAATCCATAATCTGCTTGAACGATCCAGATCTAGCACAGGTGAGGGTTGTACCTGAAATGACAAATACAGTTACTAGAGAGTGCAACTTTGACTATCTCCAACCACTGGGCAATAAACCTGATTTCCAGTACAGCAGGGGTTCCCATATTTTCTCCTACTGTGCCACACTCCACAAAGCCAAAGTTACCTGCACCCTCTTAACAACCAATTTCGCCAATGATCTTAAATTTGTTTAAGCGCAATAAACTCCATCTCCTCATCTGGGCAGAGTATTCCAAGAATCTAGTAACTGTCCCTCAAATGCACAGAGTTAAAGAGCAGGGAACGTTCACTTTAGATTTTCCTCACTTTTGAATGCTCCATCTGACAACAACCTTAATGTCTTCTCAGTGGTTTAATGTGGAACATGAGTCTGGTTCCATGTGAAAAGAAGTCTTCTGCAATCTCCCTCTCTGTGAGTGTCCATTTACCTTTTGATCTTGCAGCTGATTTCAATCAAATTTTGCAGAGGCAAACAAAAGGCTCAAACGTAAGTAGGACCCAACATTTTATAACAATTTGTGCACCTTGAAAGAAAGCTATGCCCCCTTTGTAGCTGAAAAATCCCATTAACTTATACCAAGTACTAGTCCAGATGCTTGTTGAACTGAATTATTAAAAGTCAAAGACTGTACTAAATGGACTCCCATGCCATCTTGTCTCACATCACCAACTGTGTCTCTGACATCTCTGCTTGTATAGTTCACCATCAACTGTAGCTTAATATGTCCAAGTCTGAACTTCTTATCTTCCTCCACTAAACCTTCCTCTTCCCTCTCAATTTATAGGGTCACCACCCATTCTGTCCCCAAGCATGTAGCCTGGGTTCATCTTTAGATGTTAACAAATGAGACAATAGCCCGCTGGAGTCCAGGTTCGGACGGTGAAGCCCCCACTCACATGTTTAGCATGTATAATAAATTGGCAAACCATTGCATATATTTCATGTGTGTTCATGGCACCCCGCACTTATCCCCCACTCAGAGGTTTAGCATGACCAGCCTAATACACAAGCCAGTGTCCTTCCCAGCCCCATTCCACCTACCAGCTTCCCCCCCTCAGCCCTTTTCAGTATCCTGGGCCCTGTCATGACTCACACCTATGGCAAACCCTGGCAACAATAAGCTGCTGCAGCTGTTTCTTTGTTCCGGGCTATTATGACTCTGAGAGGCAGTTCAGTGCCTGCTATCCCCACCCACTCCCAATGGTTCGTACCTAGGTTTATATCTGTCAGCACTTGTGACTCTAATTAACTGGTTGCTATAAATATAATATTCATTTTTGAGCTCGATCTGTAAATACTCTGTTTGGAAATATTTTAAACTTATTCAGGTATATTTATTATGCAAAGAGAGAAGTCATTAATCATATTTGTCTCTTTAGGATACATTTGATGTTGTTATTTGGCACTAACAAGAAACACTCTGGAGAGTACAGCACAAAATCCCTGAAGAAGCCACAAGCGCCAAAACGTTGGGATTTATTCCTCTCTGGACTGTTATTTTGAACACCTTATCATCCAGGACATTATATATATATATATACACACACACATTATTGTTTCATGCCTTTCGTCTATACTTGGTTTGTTTGAAGAATATATACTTGCTTGAAATGTTTAAATATCTTTAACTTATATCACAGCCTTTATCCCTCTGACTGTTATTTTGTATACTTATTGATCCAGGATATACATTTATAAAATTATATTGTGCCTTTAATTTAAGCTAGATGCATTTGAGGAATTTCTTCCTGATTTGGTCTATATTATACCCTCAGGAAGACTTTTTGTCTCCACTTTTACAGAACCATAGGGGTATTAGGTGTCACTCAGTTGTAGTTTGTTTATTGATTTATACTGCACCACTTAGTCATATTTGTGGAATACCCACATACATTCTGAGCACAGTGACCTTCAGTGCCTTGGAGATGTCCCCACCTTCCATTTATCAACATGCAGTGGTTCCCCCCCCAATTTCTAAAGTTGCATTCTTCCATGGTGCTAAGATCTACAATATTTTGTAGTGGAGTTTGCTTGTGCACGGACATGCTTGTGACAGAAATATTTATGCAGTTTAATTGCCACCTGTATTGACAGTGCAGGTGCATCAACACACACAGAGCAGAAACGTGGTGAAAAGTTTCTCACCCAATAATTGGTCTATAATGCCACGTAACCAACAGCAGCCGATAAGAGCTCATGCTCAGTGCACCACCATTCCCCTAGCACCACATGACCAAAAGCAGCCAATTGCAGCTTGTGTGCTGCACACAGCCAATCCTGGCTATGCATCAGCAAAACTCTTGAAGCTGTTCAAAACATTTAGCGCATGGTCAGCAGAGTTCACAGATGCTGGAACTGCAGCTATGGAGATGCATACCAAGAACTTCCTTTTGCTCGTTATCATGATCCAGGCCTTCCTTTCTGCTGCTGAGCAGAACCTATGAGCGATCCAACAGATCCAAGCCTACTGCAGTCACTGGTGCAACGTTATGTCAAGGCACAGAAAGGCTCTCACTCGATTTCTGTCCAGGACAGTGGGGTACACCATACCACAGAGAGGTCTCCTTCTTTGGTACTGTGGACTTGCCTAGCTCTGGCAACACTGGACCGCACTGGGGAGGATCGAAGCCATGCAAGGGCACCTGAGGCACATAGAAATGTACCTATTGGGAGATGTGGCTTCAATCACCGACACCATATGCAGGGCTGTACCCACCGAGAGGCTTGCCTGGGTGAAAGATAAAAGCACAGACTGGTAGGAGAGCGTGCTATCCTCATGGGGAGATGCTGAGTGGCTCGTAAACATCAGCATACCCAGTCGCCTCGCCCTGCAGATACCAGAGATCCTCAGGTCCCAGCTGAGGAACACAGCATGGTGATGAGGTCACCCATCCTTATGGAAAAGCGTCCAAACGGAAGCAGGAATGACTACCTGGCATATACAGCTGCTGGAGTAGTTGCTGCAGCAGGATTCCAGCACCATAGTTCTCCTCCCATGATCACTGTAGAGCAGCGGTGGCCAGATTTACCTGGCCAGTAATCTACTGCACCTATATCAGCCTTCAGTGATCTACCACTCACGTAGGGGCGTAGTATGGTGTGGCCATGCCCCTTATTAATATGCCCACACCCTCATTTGTATAGCCCCACATCCAGAAATGTACAAGCCCTTCAAATCAGCAAGGGGTTTGGGACCCCTGGTGGACAGAGAGGGCATGTGAATCTGAGTGTCTTAATCCCTCCTGTTGCATGCTGCAGGGAGCATGCTGAGTGAAGGGGGAGGGGCCAGGTCAGTATGATGGCGGCCCAAGATTGACTGATTGACTTCATGCAATGACCTGATCAACCAGTCGATCGAGACTGAAGTCCTGGCCAGCCCTGCTGTAGTGAAGTGAAGAACATACTGAAATCAAGCACCGCCATTTGCTCCATTCTCCCTCAGGCCGCAATTTCAGCTTCCTCGTTGCCAGCCCATGGGCCCACCATGGTGCCTTCCCACCCACTCCCATGCCTATCTTTCTCATAAGAACATAAGAATGTAAGAACATAAGTAGTGCCATACTGGGTCAGACCAATGGTCTGTCAAGCCCAGCATCCTGTCTCTGACAATGGCCAATCTCTTTCTCTTGGAGAAGTACCTGACAGGTCACAACGGGTAATCCATTCCCTGTTGTTCCAGTCACCAACAGTAAGAGGTTACATTCCCAAAACCTACTTGGTCAATAGCCATTAATGGATCTATCTTCCAGGAACTTATCCAATCCCTTTTTAAAACTAGCTACACTACCAGCCGTGACCACTTGCTCTAGCAGTAAATTCCACATGTTAATTGTGCGCGGAATGAAAATAATACTTTCTCTTATTTGTTTTAAATCTGCTGCCAGTTAATTTCATGGAGTCTCCCCTTATTCTGGTACTGTTAGAAAATAACAGTTTCCCGCATAGCTGGAAACAGAACATAATAATCCCTATATTTAAAAAAAGCAAACGGAACAATCCAGATTGCTATCGCCCTATAAATTTAATCGGTATACCTTTGAAGATCTACAGTCGTCATTTGCTGTTTCATGTAAATTGCTGGATCAATGAGAAGGGGAAGAACAGGCAGGGTTCAGAGCTGGGCGCCTCTTGCAATCGACCAATGCTTCACTTTGTACTATTTAGCACATAAATATGCGAGCAGAGAAAGACAGCTATATGCTACATTTGTTGACTTGAAGGTGGCATTTGACACCATAGAAAGGGCTGTTCTGTTGAAAAAATTGTAGGATTTTGGAATGGATCCTGTATTACTCCAGTTGATTAAGGAATATTATGACGATACGGTGGAACAGGTACGATTTGGAACAAATGGTGAGCTCACCAGTCTCTTTTCAACATTAAGGGGTGTTCAACAGGGATGTGTATTGACCCCCACTCTTTTTAATCTATTCCTTAATGATAGTCTCTCCTCCCAAGACAGGAATATATGTCATGTGCCTAGGTTATTAGAAAACATCGTTCTTGTGCTGCTGTATGCAGATGATAGTGTTATTGTATTGCACTAAAGTCAGCTTGCAGAGGTTGCTAGATGAGCTTAGCACCTTTTGCAAAAACAATAAATTGGAGATTAATATCAATAAAACCAAGATAATGATATTTGGTAGTATGAAAAGGAACAAATGGTATTTGGATAAGAAACCACTGGAAGTAGTTAATACCTTTAGCTATTTGGGTTTGACATTTGCTAACTCCCTAAGTTGGGAGCATCATGTCAAGCAGGTCAAAACAAAAGCAATCCAGGCCACAAGTGGGATTATTGCTTTCTACAACAGATTTAGGAGAAAGTCATTGGCTGAGGCACTGAAGCAGGCAAAGCTAAAATTGAAGCAGTATTGTTGTATGGGGCAGAAATCTGGGGTGGTGATGAAAAGGCAGGGAAGGAAATGGAAAAGGTACAATCTGCTTTTCTTAGAAAACCACTTACTAACAGTATTGACCTTTAAAGCCCTAAACAGTATGGGCCCCACCTATCTGCGGGATCGCCTCACTCCCCAGGTTCTGGATCAATCCCTGCAGTTGGCCGGGGGCACCCTCCCTGAGGTCCCCCGGGTTTCCCGGGCAACGATGATGAGGACGATGTTCTTGGTGGCTGCACCATGGCTGTAGAACTCCCTCCCGGTGGAGGTCCACCTGGCCCCGGACCTCCCCTCTTTCTGACAACACTGTAAGACCTGTCTGTTCCACCGGGCCTTTGGTGAGAGAGACGGGTGAGGGTAGGGGTATGGGGGGGGAAATACTTTTATTTTCAGCTTTACTATTGGTTGTTTTAAACGTTTTTATGTTGTATTTTAAAATGTTGTAAGCTGCCCCGAGCTGCAGGTGTGGGCGGCATAAAAATCTAAATAAATAAATAAATGTACCCCGGCGCCCATGGTGAGGCTAGAAACGGGGTTTGTGAATATTCAAATCAGAGCAAGATTCGCTATGATCCATTATTGGATCAAAATCAGAGATTTAGTGCCAGGGAGATTTCCGAAACAAGTGCTACTGGAGTCTGAGGGAAGACAGGAGGTGGAGTTTCCCTGGCTGATGGCTATCAGGAGTTTGTTAGTCTATTCAGGACTAAGAGAATACTGGATGCACTCCGACTGGATAGCTCCCCTTACAGGTCACTTTTACATGGGACTCCCCCTGCCCTTGGTGTTTCAGCAGGTGTGCAGGGGGGCGTCTGTGTATACGGCCGGCAGGGGGGATGGGGGTGCATGCCTGCGTGCTCCCACGCAACACCCACCTCCACCCATCGCACACCCATCTCCACCCATGGAGCCCTCTGGAAAACCGGAGGCGGCTCCATGGGTGGAGATGGGGGTGTGTCCATGTAAACAGACACACACACCTCCACCCACCATGGCAAAATACCCATCCCCCCCCCCCCACTTTCGTCTCTGTAAAAAGGCCCAGAGAGAGATTACTTATAGATCAGAGATTAAAGGATATATCCATACAAGAGGATGTGGCACAACTAAGGACACTCAAGTATGCCCCCCTGTATTTATTCATTAAAGGGGACTTGGCTTTTTCTAACTATCTATTCCAGATATGTTATTTTCCCCATAGGGAGATACTTACTAAAGTCAGATTCAATCAGGTAGGGACATATGCCCAAAGAGGAGCTTGGGAGAAGATT
>QEPC01006538.1:73336-85706 GCA_003113815.1 Sphenodon punctatus | reverse complement strand
ATCTAATATTATATCTATCTATCTACACTAAATCTAACTGCTATAACTATTCTAAATGCTATCAACTAAATGGATTATCTAATAAGTACAAAGGCCTACTCCTACAAACACTAAAAAAATCTCTAAACACTATATCTCAGCTAACTCCTACAACTCTACTATCTCTAATCTAATATCTCTCTCTCTATATATATATATGGGATGGGGGGAAACACAAAGAACACAGAGAGGGGGGTACAAAACTGAAATGAAACCTAAAATCAATCTAATGCTACTCAAAATGAATAAAAAAAACAGGGGAAGGGAATCAGGGATGGAATATATATAGTGAGAGGGAAAGGATTAAATGGAGGGAGGAAGAAAAATTGAGCACAGGGAACACAGGGAGGGGTAAAAACAAAAAACAACACCTAAATCTATCTAATATAATCTAAATAAATGATAATATGGGGGTAAATGGGCTGGATGGGTGAAATAGGAGGAGGATGGCAATGGATTAGGAATAGGAAGGAACAAAAACTGCTGGGAGAGATAGCCTTCTCAAACGCCTGCTGTCAAGAACAGTAACTAGCTCAGAAGGTGTTGGGAAGGGAGGAGGCCAATGAGTTTTGCTTCTTGCTGCACCCGCCTCACCGTAAGCCCCATTGGCTCCATGCAGCCTAGCCCATGGCCAATCGCAGACTGCGAAGCCAGTGGTCTGAGGCGAAAAGGGATGGTGATTGGGCAGGGCAGGCTGGCTGTTACTCCAAGCCTCTCCACCCCTGGTGCCTGTAAGTCTGCTCCTCAGCTGACTCCCCCTTCCTGTCACGTTTTGCCTTCCTGTGCCACGTTTTTGCAACCCGAACTCAACTGAACGCGATCCGAACTGACCGAACTATTTCGATCGTTTTGGCATTCGGAATAGAGTTCGGTTTGGTCAGTTTGGGTTCGGTCATCCGGTTCGGGCAGGGTTCGGGCCGAACTCCAAACCGCGTTTGCTCATCCCTATTTTTAAAGAGTCAAGCACTCACAAAACAGGAAGTGCAAGAGTTAAAGTTGCTTGTGCAACCTAATTTTGAACCAGATGTACATACATATTTTGATGTCGTTTTTAATATAGGTTCATATACTGGTTGAAAACCTGCCCTCATTTAAGACAATGGTTATCTTCCATTACTTTCACTATTTTTTTCCACAGGGCTTCTATCTTGTTCACTGTACATGATGAACACTCTGCATGGGTAGCTATTCACTAGTTAATTTAAGACCATAAGAACATAAGAAGTACCATACTGGGTCAGTCCAATGGTCCATCTAGCCCAGCATCCGGTCTCCAACAGTGTCCAATCACGGTGGCTTGGGAGAAGCATCCAACAGGTCACAATGGGGGATCCATTCCCGGTTGTTTTCCCCCAACTCCCATCATGTTCCCTCATCCTGTCTGGCTAATAGCTGCTAATGGACCACATTCTTACAAACAATTCAGTGTAGCTGGGCCTTCTGTTTTACTCCTGAAGCATTCACATGAACAGAGCACTAAATTGATGTTATTCAGGAGTAGGAAGAGAATCATTAGGCCATATTCGGATGCACAACATTGGATTAAAGTAGTTACTATGATGTAGCAACCCTGTGTAGCAGGACTCCACTCCATCCTGCAAGAGATTGGAAGCCTCTGATAGGGCAGAGGGAACTCTGCTTGTGCTGTCTTCACACAGTGAAAGCAGAGTCCCCTCTACCTTTCCACCCCTCATTCACACGAGTTACTTTGAAGATGGAGTAGAATCCAAAGACAAGTATGTACTTCTGATTTTTCAGGAATACATATTCCCCTTTAGTCTGGAGGAATTTTCAAAAGCCTCAAATTTTGGTGTGCCAAGCATTTTATAATTGTTTTTATATCTACTCGATGTGTACATTCGAAAGCCAGTTGATGCCACTCTGTAACCTTTGGGCATTTTGAGATATTTAACTTCAAAATATCCATACCCCCTCAAACTGTGGAAAACTGGGAGGTCACTCAGATTTTCACAAATAATCATTAGGAAATAATAAAAAATCATACCAAATGATCAGATAAGCAACCTTTTAATTAATGAGAATGCACTATTTATTTATTATTTATATAGCGCAAGCAGTGTACCTGGCACCGTACAATCAGTAGTTATAGACAAGACCGTACCCGAAAGGGCTTACAATCTAGGAGAGACAAGGAAGGACGAGATGAGGGAGAGGCGAACATCAGAAGAGACCAGGATACGTTCATAAGGTTGAGAAAATGCAGGTCCATGTGCTTAACTTAGTTACAGTGAAGAAATTCTGAATGAGAGATGAATGAGGATGGAATTTCACTTGACCTTTCTTAAATTGTCTACCTCCCTGATGATAATGCTATATAAGTCCTCTAAAAATATTTATACCCAAAATCCGGCATGCAAAAATGCTGTTACCACTTAAATTAATCAAGACTCGAAAACCTCACTGTCATCAACTTATAGTTAGTGGCAAAAAAAAACAAAAAACCTTCACCCCTCGATCTGCAGCTATGTAGGCTTAAATTAGCACAGGCATAAACCTATCTCAATATCTAAACAATTTTGAGGAGATAGGGAATACCTTGCTCATCAAGCCAGGTCACTACAGAAAAAAGTCAAACTTTACAACATTCAGCCTGATAAACTCTCATTCAAAATATAAGGATAATGGTAGAGCCCCTAGATCAGTTATAACCTCAGATATTAGAGAGAGGGTCCTGGCTTATAGGATCTTAACTAGCAAGAAAATATCTTACTAGTACAATTATGTACAACGAACAGACACAATCCCCAAATACATTAAAGACACACATGAAAAATATTGCCAAATAAAATATCCACAATTCTCCTTCAATTCACCTATAATTAATCCCAAGGGATTTGCTGCTGAAAAACAAAGCCCAAGAGGCCTCTCTGTTGGAAGTGACTCCAGCAGCGTCCAGCGCCTGCCTCGCTCTCCGCACACCAGCCAGCCTTGCTGCACTGGTCCAGCAGCAGCCACTGGCTCTCCAAGGATGAGCAGAACCAAGTGAAGGGGGTGGCGGTGACATGCAACAGACGTGTGAGCTCAGCCACTTGTGGAAGCAAAACAAAGCCGGTCTAGTCATCCACTCTGCGCTAGAGCCCCCAAGCACTTTTAACTCCTTAATTGTGCCACAACCGCAGTCTCCTCTGGATTAGAATACTGTCACCTCAAGGATCACCAGCCTCCCTAGATCGGGACAACCACTCAGCCAGGGTCTCTGACCACGACCACAAAGGCCAACAAACGGCCCGACCAACGGCCAACACCCTCTGGAAGTACCTTTAGAAACCAAAGGAGCCAGGTATCACCACTTGCTCTAATCCCAGGCACCAGCCACACACTTCAGGGAGAACCTAGCAGGAGGAGATCCCAAGCACAAGCCCCCAGGGCCCAGCCCCTCTGGAAATACTTGTAGAAACCAAGGGAGCCAAGCGTCACCACTTGCTCTAATTCCAGGCACCAGCCACACACTTCAGGGGGAACCTAGCAGAAGGAAATCCCAAGCACCGGGAAGGAAATGGGGAGGGAAGAGGGTTGAGAAGCAATAGCAAGGCGGAGTTTATCTTCTTGCTGAAAAAGGAGAGTAGGTCCTGTGCAGAGAGAGAGAGAGAGAGAGGAAGACGTGGGAGGACAGCAAACATCGAGAAGAGATGGTGGGGGTTGCAGGAATTTAACATGGAGTAACAGCAGTCTTTGGTTAGGGAAAAGGCATCACAAAATGCAGGTAGAGCAAACTTGTAGTGGATGAAGTCGGCAAACTCACGAGACTTCTGCCAGAGGTGCTTGGCGGCTCGAAAGCAGAATTGGAAGTGGCAAATAGTAGGGGTGAACCAAGGACGAGGTTTTATATGACTCATAGGACGGTACGAGAGGGGAGCAAGGGAGTGAAGGGTGAAAGAAAGGGATGGGTTGAAGGCGGAGACAGCAGAGTCTGGGCAGATGGAATATATACATATTAAAGCTGAACAATTTCATCTTCATCCTCGTCTCCTGATGATGCATCTGCCATTGCAAGTGTGTTCTCGTTACAGAGGCTCCTGCTGCTGAATGCAAGGTTGGTGGCTAATAAATCATCAACGGTTCAGGATTTAATTCTGGACCAGGCTGCCGACCTTGTATGTCTTTTGGAGATCTGGCTGGACATGGAATTCGGACCTATTTTGGCAGACCTTGTTCTGGCCAGGTACTTCGTGCAACATCAGCCAAGGCTTGAGGGATGGGGGGGGACAGTGTAGCCATTGTTTTTAGGGAGTTGTGGACTGTGAGGAGGTATCCAGTGTAATTAATGCCCTTCATCTGGTGATCAATTTGGTGGGGGACAGATTAGGGCTGCTGCCGGTCTACCATGCACCTTCCTGTCCAGCAGCATTCCTCTCCACTCTAGCTGAACTAGTGTCAGAGGTGGTGTTGCGTTCCCCAAGGGCCTTGGTCCTGGGGGACTTTGGTATGCACGACAATGCTGGTCTTGCAAGGGTGGAGTAGTTCATGGTAACCATGGGCCTGTCCCAAATGGTCATCAGCCTGACACATAGTGGGGGGCATACTCTCGACCTGGTGTTCTGCACTGGCCTTGAGGCAGGGGATCCGTTGGTGGGTGAGGTATCAAGAATGCCCTCATCATGAACGGATCATTACCTCCTCCAGGCCAGGCTCCCAGCACGTCTGCCCCCAGAGAGGTGCAGAGCCTAGTCGATCAGCTCGCCCCCGGAGACTGATGGAACCAAATCGGTTCCGGACTGCTCTGGGGGAAATTGTCCTCCAATCTTGATGGTTGTTCGGACAAGCACCTTGTTCTGACTTGAAAAACCTTGCTGGCAGAGGCCATTGACCGGACAGCTCTGAGGCATCTGCTCCCGCAGCTCCAGCACCGCAGCTTACCTTGGTTCACTAAGGGGCTGTGGTGCTTGAAGCAGGAAGGGCGGTGGTTAGAGCGACGATGACACTGTTCTCGGGCTGATGACACCAGGTGGTGGCACAGAGCTAGTTTATGGGCCCATGCTGTGGCCGTGAGGGCAGCAAAAAAGGAATTCTTTGCTGCCCTCATAGCAGCTGCAAAGTCTGGTCCAGCGGAGCTGTTCCGGGTGGTGAGGGGATGGTCAGTCCAGCCTCCCTCCACCTGGGCGTGAAATCTTCCAGGGCCCGCTGTGACGTGTGTCAATTACTTTGCGGATAAGATCGCTCGGATTCACCACGACTTCAGTGCTGTAGTTTCTGCAGAAGGAGGAGAGTCAAGAGAGTGCGCAAGCCCAGTCTGGTTTGGTTTAACGAGATCTGTTTCAGGAGGTGCTGTCAGTGGGGGTTGTGGATGTTCTGGCGGCAGTTAGGGCCACTCGTGAACTGGATCTGTGTCCGTCCTGGCTTCTGGGGGACGTAAGGGACGTTACTGGCGGAGGTGATCAACGCCTCCCTTCAAGAGTGCCAGAATGTTTGAAGGAGGCGGTGGTCCGGCCTCTGCTCAAGAAACCATCACTTGACATTGATTCGTTCACTAGTTATCGGCCAGTCACTAACCTTCCCTTCCTTTTTAGAGAAGGTTATTGAACGGGTAGCAGCTCAGAAGTTCCAGGAGCATCTAGATGGCCTCAGCTTCCTAGATCCCTCCCAGTCTGGCTTCTGCCCAGGGTATGGCACTGAGACTGCACTTGTGGCCTTGGTCAACAACCTGTGCCAGGAGATGGATCAGGGACATTTGATCTTACTGGTCCTATTGGATCTCTCTGCTGCTTTTGACACGGTTGATCATGGGCTGTTGGTGACTCGCTTGCGAGACCGGGCAGGATTGGGTGGGATGGTTCTACAATGGTTCCGTTCCTGGTGGTGCTGGTCATCTCCCCCCCCCCCACCCTGTGACCTCTCGTGTGGGTTCCTGCAAGGTTCTGTTCTGTCCCCGCTCTTGTTCAACGTATACATGCAGCCATTAGATGAGGTCTTGAGGTGGTTTGGAGCGAGTTGTCATCAATATGGTTCCATAAGTCCGGTTGTCATCTGGTTTCATAAGTCTCCACCCCAGAGACTTATGGAACCAGAGAGGTATGGAATACTCATGGGGAAATGCCTTCTGATCTTGATGATCGTTCACTCGATGACCTCATTGCTTCTGGGACAGCTTGTTGACTGAGGCTATCAATCGAACGGCTCCCAAGTGTCCGCTTCCAGAAAGCCGACAACAGGGGTCGCCATGGTTCATGGAGAACCTCCGCTGAATGAAGCAGGGTGGATGGTGGTTGGAGTGACGGTGGCGTCGGACTCGTGCTGAAACTGACCGATTGCAGCATAAAGCCAGTTTAACAGCTTGTGCTGTTACAATACGGGCAGCAAAGAAGGAGTTATTTGCTGCCCTTATTGCGTCCATGAAGTCACATCCAGGTGGTGCAGAAGCTGGTCGGTCCAGTCTCTCTCCGCCTGGAACTGGAATTTTCCAGTGCCCGCTGTGACATGTTTGCAGACTGTTTCGCAGATAAAAAAAATTGCTCAGATTCACCACGATCTCGATGCTGCATTAATGACAGTGGATGAAGCAGAGGTACAGGAAGCCCCGCCCTGTCGGTGGTTGTGGGATCAGTTTCAGTGCGTATCGCCCATTGATGCAGCAGAGGTTCTTGGGACAGTCCAGGCCACCTGTTGTAAATTAGATCCGTGCCCATCCTGGCTGGTGAAGGCCAGCCAGGAGACATTAGGGCCGTTGCTGGTGGGAGTGGTCAGTGCCTCCCTTAGGGAGGGAAGGGTGCCGAGCCATCTTAAAGAGGCGGTGGTACGACCGCTACTCAAAAAACCATGTTTGAGCGTTGACTCCCCGGCCAGCTAATGGGCCAGTCTCTAACCTTCCCTTTTTAGGGAAGGTTATTGAACGGGTGATGGCCTGGCAGTTACAGGAGCACCTGGACCGGGTTGGTTTTCTTGATCCCTCGCAGTCAGGCTTTCGCCCCGGGTTTGGCATGGAGACTGCCCTTGTGGCTTTNCTCTGACTGGCCAAGGGAAGTGTGTTAGGTGGAGGGGAAGGCTAGATGAACTTCTCCCACAAGCTGGAAGACCCCTGACAGTCCTTATATGAGCAAGAAGGGATATGGAATTAAGAAGAGCTGAAACAAATGACTGAAGTAAATACTAAAGCAAGGAGACAGGAGGATAAGCAGGACTGCTTCAGGGAACCTGCGGAGAGTGGACATGACCCCATGCCATCACCGCCGCTGCTGCAGCCCTACCACCACCTGGAGCTTGGACATCTCAGCACTGGGGGCTTGGAGCCACGTAGGCTTGACCCGATAGCAGAGCCCCTCTCCCCCAGGACAGCAGTTTCCCCCCTCCATTGCAAGAGGGGTGGGAATGAGGGTTGAGGGCTCCTCCCCCCCTCCAGTTGACTTCCGATGGGAGGGGGGTTAAAAGGACAGTGGACTGGTGTCGCTGCACCTAAGGGTCATTCCAAAGGGCCCTTGGGTGCAGTCCTTAGGTGAGGGCTGGGGGAGGTTGGGCACAGGATTTGTTAGGGTAGCTGGCCAGGGTATATATTAAAGGGATGAGGGGATGGGGGAGGATAGAGGGTAATATATCTCCCCCCCTGCATATGTGGGGGTGGGGAGGGGACTGGATTGGGGAGGATTGGGTATGGGTCCTGGTGAGAGAGGAGGGTCTGACCCAACAAGAGTGGAGGGTTGGTCTCCCAGTGAGAGGGGGGGACCAGGGGAGGGGGGAGAGGGGTTTGGGGGGGAAGAGGAGAAGGGGTTGGTGGAGAGGGTGTGTCCTCAGGGGTCTAGCAGAATGGCCACCCGGGAGTGGGATGGAGGGGGCCGGGGGTTATCCACAGTCAGTACGGTCATGATGGGCCGAGGTAATTATGGTCTCTCTGGGAGGCAGAGACCAACTGCATGGAGGAACAGGCATTTATTCCCTGTTCCCTGCATAGGCCCCCAGGCAGGTGATACAGTGATCAGGATCAGAGGAGTCCCTGGTCCAGAGCTGTTGCTGTTGAATGCGAGGTCGGTTGGTAAAAATCAACAGTGATCCGGGAGTTGATCGTGGATTGCTCAGCCAACCTCATATGTATTACAGAGACCTGGCTGGACAATGAGTCGGGGCTGATATTGTCTGACCTTGTTCCAGCCGGGTACTCTGTGCAGCACCAGCCTAGATCAGAGGGGCAGGGAGGTGGTGTAGCTGTTGTTTTTAAGGACACTTGGTCTGTGAGGCGGTATCCTGTGCAGACCATCTTGGGCATGGAGGGGATCCACCTTGTGATCGATTTGGTGGGAGACAGATTGGGGCTGCTTTTAGTATACTGTACCACAGAAGCCCTACATGCTCTAGTGGAATTGGTATCAGAGGTAGTCTTGTGATCCCTGAAGACTTTGATCCTGGGGAATTTCAATATCCATGCTGATGCCAATTTAAGGGGAGCAGAGCATGAGTTCATGGATGCCATGACAACCATGGGACGTCTCAGAGGGTTAAGGGCCCGACATATAAGGGGGGACATACCCTTGACCTGAGGTTCTGCACCGGCCTTGAGGTGGGGGATCCAGTGGTGGGGGATGTAATGACTTTATTCCTGTCATGGACAGATAATTACTTCCTCCAGACCAGTCTCCTGGAGCATGTCTGCCCCCGGAAAGGTGCAGGGCCAGTTCTTTGGGTTCTCCCCTGGAGACTTATGGAATCAGAGAGGTTCCGGAATGCTCTAGGGAAAATGTCTTCCAATCTTGATGATAGTTCACTCAATGACCTCATTGTCATCTGGGACAGCTTGTTGGCTAAAGCTATCGACCCAACAGTTCCCAAGCATTTGCTTCCGGAGAGTCAACCACGGGAGTAGCCATGGTTCACGGAGGACCTGCACCGGATGAAGCAGGATGTACAGCGATTTGAGCGACAGTGGCGACGGACTGGTGCTGAAACTGTCCGATTGCAGCAATAAGCTAGTTTAAGAGCTTATGCTGTGCAGTGCGGTTAGCAAAGATGGAGTTCTTTGTTGCCCTCATCACATCTGCAAAATCACGTCCAGCAGGGCTTTTCCAGGTGGTGCAGAAGCTGATTCGTCTGGCCTCTCTCTGCCTGGAACTGGAATTTTCCAGTGCCTGATGTGACATGTTTGCTAATTTTTTTGCTGATAAAATCCTCCAGATTCACCATGACCTCGATGCAGCATTTATTTATTTATTTATTTATTTTTATTTATTTATATTTATTGGCTGCCACCTCATGCCTACGGCAACTCGAGACGTCCCACAACAGTTAAACCCACAATAAAATACAATTGACATTGGCTGTATCAGAGGTACAGGAAGCCCCGCCATGTCTGTCTGCTGTGGGATCAGTTTCAGTGGGTGTCATCCGCTGATGCGGTAAATGTCCTTGGGATGGTTCAGGCCACCTGTTGTGAATTAGATCCGTGCCCATCCTGGCTGGTGAAGGCCAGCCAGGAGACATTAGGGCCGTTGCTGGTGGGAGTGGTCAGTGCCTCCCTTAGGGAGGGAAGGGTGCCGAGCCATCTTAAAGAGGCGGTGGTACGACCGCTACTCAAAAAACCATGTTTGAGCGTTGACTCCCCGGCCAGCTAATGGGCCAGTCTCTAACCTTCCCTTTTTAGGGAAGGTTATTGAACGGGTGATGGCCTGGCAGTTACAGGAGCACCTGGACCGGGTTGGTTTTCTTGATCCCTCGCAGTCAGGCTTTCGCCCCGGGTTTGGCATGGAGACTGCCCTTGTGGCTTTAGTTGATGATCTACGCTGCGAATTAGATCAGGGCAGATCCACAATTTTGATCTTACTGGATCTGTTGGCAGCGTTTGATACCGTTGATCACGAGTTGTTGGTGACGAGGCTGTGGGACCAAGCCAGCGTGAGTGAAATTGTTCTTGAATGGTTCCGCTCATTCCTAGCAGGGAGAACTCAGCAGGTGGTTCATGGGGAATGTACATCATCTCCCCGGAATCTCATGTATGGAGTCCCGCAGGGCTCTATTTTGTCCCCTCTCCTGTTCAACGTGTATATGCAATCTTTGGCAGAGGTCAGGAGAGAGTTCGGCATACGATGTCATTAGTACACTGATAATACACAGCTTTACCTCTCATTTTCGAATTCCAGCAGTCTCGGTGCTTGGCAGCTGTGGGGGATTGGATGAGGGTGAGCCATCTGAAGCTGAATCCTGACAAGACGGAGGTGATGTTGGTGGGGAGGGCCGAGGGGGTGGTGGCTCCCGTCATGGACGGGGTCTGCCCCCCTTTGGCCACCGACTTCAGAGTCTGAGGGTGCTTCTTGATCCACAGCTTTGCCTGAATTGTCAGGTGGAGGCTGTGGCAAAGGGAGCATTTCACCAATTACATCTGGTGCGACGGCTTCGGCCGTATGTCTTGGACTTGGATCTGGCCACCATCATCCATGCTTTCGTTACCTCTCAATTGGACTACTGCAACGCGCTCTATGTGGGTCTGCTCCTGACGACGGTCCAGAGGTTGCAGCTGGTGCAGAATGCGGCGGCCCGTTTCCTATTGAGAACGGGCCACCATGAGCACATTACACCTGTGCTCCATACTCTGCACTGGCTGCCTATTGTCTTCCAGGCCCAATTCAAGGTACTGGTTATGACCTACAAAGCCCTAAACGGTTTGGGTCCTGGTTACCTGCGAGACCACTTCAGACCTCAGGTTGTTTTGCGGCCCCTGCGGTGAGCTGGGGGTGCCCAGCTTGAAGTCCCCCGGGTATGCCGGGTGGCGACGGTGGAAAGGGCGTTCTCAGCTGCTACACCTCGGCTGTGGAACTCCCTCCCGTTGGAGGTCCATTTGTCCCCAGACCTCCCCTCTTTCCGTAGATGTTGTAAGACCTGGCTGTTCTGCCGGGCCTTTGGGGAGGGGGGTTATTCTTGAAGCGGTTATGTCCATTTTATATTTTGGGATGTTTTTATGATCATTGTTGGTTTTAAATTGTGTGTACACCACCCCGAGCTGCCGTTGTGCAGGAGGGAGCGGGCTACAAGTGCACGTAATAAATAAATAAATAAATAAATATGATGATGACACTCGGCTGCACCTCTCATTTTCATCAGACTTAGGCCTGGCAGTCTCTGCTTTCCCAGTGTTTGACGGCTGTGGGGGACTGGGTGAGGCAGAGCCGACTGAAGCTGAATCCTGACAAGATGGAGGTAATGTTGGTGAGGAGAGCAGCAGGTGCGACTTCCCCCATCATTGATGGGGTTAGTCCCCTCCTAGTCTCCCAGGTGCAGAGTCGAGGGGTGCTCCTGGATTCCCGGCTCCACTGGGATATCCAAGTGAAGACGGTGGCGAAGGGGGCGTTTTGCCAGTTACATCTAGTTCAGCGGCTTCGGCCTTATGTCTTGGACTCCAACCTGGCCACCATCATTCATGCTTTTGTTCCCTCGAGACTGGACTACTGTAACGTGCTCTACGTGGGGCTACTCCTGGTAATGGTCCAGAGGCTGAAGCTGGTGCAGAATGCAGCGGCCTGGCTCCTTAAGGAGTTGGATCACCAGGAGCACATTACATTAGTGCTTCGTTCTTTGCACTGGCTGCCTATTTTCTTCCAGGCCCAATTCAAGGTGTTGATTCCCATCTTTAAAGCCCTACACAACCTGGGCCCGACCTATCTGTGGGACTGCCTCACGGTCCTCGATCGGCCCCTGTGGTCGCCGCCTTGGAGGTCCCCCGAGTAAACCGGGGAGCCACTATGGAGAGGGTGTTCTCGGTGGCCATAGCTCAGCTGTGGAACTCCCTCCTGGAGGAGGCTCACCTGGCTCTGGACCTGCTGACTTTTTTTTTTTTTTTTTAATTGATTATAATTTTATTATCAAACACAACACACATACACCAAATAAAAATAAACAATTGAACACACACGTCAACATTGTGGGTTTTTCCTTATTGGTGTCCATTATGCCTTTTACATTTCATACATTGTAGTTTACCAGGTAAGATTTAAATTCTTCTTGGAGGGTTTTTCCTTGGATGACTTCTATGCATGTGAACCATTTAGTTGTGAATTTCTTAGATTTGTTCTCTTGGGTGGCTGCTAGTTTTTCCATGGAGTACATGTACCACATGCGTTTCAGCCATGCCGTCTCTGAGATGTCTGTTACGTTTTTCCAGCTCCGGGCAATGACGTTTAGTCCAGCCAGAGTCATTATTTTGCAGGTGTCCTGGTGGTGATTTAACAGCGGAATGTTTGGGTAGAGCCCCAGAAGCGCTGACTCCGGACAGAAGGGCACCTCTATCTTGGTGGCCTTTTTCATGTATGTCCAGATTATGCGCCATAGAGGTTGCACCCTGGGACAGTTCCACCAGCAGTGAAGGTACATACCCTGTTCCCCACACCCCCTCCAACATGCA
>QEPC01006538.1:54540-68357 GCA_003113815.1 Sphenodon punctatus | reverse complement strand
ACAACACCAATACAGACAGAGAACAAACAGCAGAGCAGAGAACAAACAGCAACAGGAGAGGAGAGCAAAGGGCAAGAGCCAAACACAAGCCAAGGGGAATGACCTGAAGCTCCGCACCCGCCCCAGCTCCCAGTAGCCCTAAATACCCTAAGGATCCAATCAGGCTGGGGCAGCTGGTCCACGCCCCCCATCAGGGGCAACGGGGCACAGCTGGAAGGAAAAGAGGGAATGACAAGGCAGGGAGGGAAACCACCTTCTGCAGTAACGCCCCAGTGGCGCAGGAGGCAGCAAGCATCCCAGGCAACCCCCGAGGCTGGGAGTTCAAGGCCCAGCCATGACAAAGGCACACATGAAGAACTTCACATACTACTTAGAAGGCACATAATGAACAAAAATTAATTGTTGTGTGTATTAATTCTAGTCAGTTTTTGCCATTTGGTGTATATTGCTATTGCAGAAAAAAAATGTACAAATTGAAATAAAATTAATAAATTAATTGATCCCCTAGTGAGTTACCATCATTTGTGATCATTTATTGATGTGTGAATAGATATTTTACAGCAATATCCCTAACTGTACGACTATTTTCGGTCTTCAGTGGTATAGAAACTTTGAAGCTAAATATCTCAAATTGTCCAAAGGTTACAGAGTGACATCAACTAGTTTTAGAATTGACACGTAATGCAGATATAAAAACAATGAAAAAATATTTGGCACACCAAAATTCTAGGTTGACCCAAAATATGACATTCTTCCCCCAGACTACTTCCTTCTTCACAATTACTTTGGTTTAGTGCTCTGTTCATGTGAACGATACAGGAGTACAGCAAAGTAAGGTGAAGCTACATCGAACAGATCATCATCAGAATGTGACCTTTCTCTTGAAAAAATCAAGAGTACTACTCCCCTTCAGGTTGTATTCCAAAATAACTGTTTACATGAACGCTTATCAGTGAGAACGTGGTGACCATAGTTCAGCAATCATTACATCTCAGCTTGTGAGGAAATTTGACACAGTACAACTTTGTTTTATTCATTCATTCATTCCAATCATTACCTGCTCTCAACAGATCCCTGCCCTCCAATGCCCTCGTCAGGGTGGTGGACCAGTTAGGTTGGTCTGCCCCCAGAGACTCATGGATCTAATTGGTTTCAAGAACTCTCTGTGGGATTTACCCACTAACCTTGACGGCTATTCTTTCAATGACTTGGTCACTTTGTGGATTGACATCCTGGCCATGGCCATCAGCACAGTTGTACCCGCTGTCCGCTCCCACCACTGTGGCAGCATAGGTCTCCCTGGTATACAGATACCGGAGGTGGTTGAAGCAAGAAAGTAGGTGGTTAGAGTGCAGGTGGTGCTCAACTTGTGCGGAAGTCAACCTATTGCAGCATACATCATTTTTGAAGGACTATATTTTGAAGACTAGGATTGTGGTGAAGAAAACTTTCTTCTCCACAAGCATAGCATCGGCAAAGTCTCATCCTGCTGAGCTGTTCTGGGTGGTGAATGGCCTGATTAATCCAGCTGGTCTCTCCCATAAACTAGAGTCATCTATCTGGCCTCTTGTCTCACATGAACTAGAGTCATCTATTGCCCGCTTTAGACATTTTGATTAACTACTTTGTAGACAAAAACGCTCAGATCCACCATGATTTGGGTACTGCTATTTCAACTGCAGAGTCAGAATTGAGGCTGTGGAAGCTCAGCCTTGTCCTGTTTGTTTGGATCAGTTTTAATTAGGATCGCTCACTGATTTGGGGAGTATGCGTTGGTCAATGCGGGAACCAGCTGTAAATTAGATCTTTACCCGTCCTGACTGGTGGAAGCCAGCCAGAAGACACTGAGGCCATTGCTGGTTGGAGTTGTCAGTGCCTCCCTTTGGGAGGATAGGTTGTCAGACACCATCAAAACTGCAGTTCTGCAGCCCCTGCTCAAGAAATCATCTTTGGACGTTGACTCCCCAGCCAGTTATTGCCCTGTCTCTAACCGGGTTACTGAACGCGTGGTTGCTCAGAAGGTTCAGGCTCACCTCAATGCTTTGGATTCGTGGACCCATTTCAATCAAGCTTTCGTCTGGAGTTTAGCATGGAGACTGTGCTTGTGGCCTTGTTCAATGATCTACACCTGGAGATCGACAAGGGGAATTGTTGTCCTGTTTATCCTGTTAGACGTTTCAGCTGCCTTTGATACAGTTGATAATGGTGTGCTGATGACACAACTGTGGGACCTGGCAGGATGCGGGGAACTGCTCTTGAATGGTTCCATTTGTTCCTGTCTGGGAGGTCCCAGCAGATGACGATGGGAGACTGCTCACCATCCCCTCAGGACCTCCCTGTGGTGTCCCAGGAGATTCCATCTTGTCTCCCCTCTTGTTCAATGAGTATATGAGGCCGCTGGGCAAGATCATTCAAAGGTTTGGAGTGAGGTGCCATCAGTATGCTGAAGACACCCAGCTCTACCTCTCTTTTTCATCCAACCCAGGTCCTGCAGTCTCAGCGCTTAACCAATGCCTAGTTGCTGTTGGGGACTGGATGAGGGTGAGACGATTGAAATTGAAACCAGATAAAACTGAAGTGGTTATAACTGGATGACCCTGTGACTTAGAGGGGATTGAGACCACTGTTATTAAAGGGGTCTGGCCCCCTCTGGTTAGTCAGGTTTGCAGCCTTGGTGTGTTTCTGAACTCTTTGCTGCACCTGGACCATCAGGTTACAGCACGGGCCATGAGTGCTTTTCACCAACTCCAGCTGGCGAGGAGGCTGTGTTCCTTTCTTTCTGATTCCGATTTGGCCACCATCATCCATGCTTTCATCACCTCAAGGCTAGACTACTACAGTGCACTCTACGTGGGGCTGCCGTTGGTGACTGTCTGGAAGCTGCAGCCAGTGGAGAATGTGGTGGACTGGCCAGGGGTGGGTTGCTACAAGCACATCACACCGGTGCTTTACAGTCTGCAGTGGCTACCTAAAGCTTTCCAGATACAATTCAAAGATGCTGGTTCTGATCCTTAAAGCCCTAATGGCCTGGGCCCTACATATCTGAGAGACTGCTTTTCCTTCTATGCTGCACTGCAAACCCCGCGAGTATTATGAATTGATCAGGCAGCTTGGACATGGTCAGAGACACAAGAAGGCTGAGGCCTGTACACATTCAGTTCACCTAACTTGAAGCATAGGACTCAGGCTGGCACAGACAAAGGAGGCCCATGAGAATAAAGCTGTAAATAACTCACACTCTAGTGGAAGAATGTATCTCCAAGGCCACAATAACAACCCCAGATGGCCACTACCTCGAACGAAGTAGGCCTGAAAGAAAGGGAGGGAGGCTCAGCAGGACAGACTGGCAATTAAGCAGTGGAGAAGGGAAACTCCCCCAGAGCAAAAAGTAGTTTATGACTATGCTCTATTACTTTAATAGAGAGATGAAGTCCGCTTATTTCTGCACCTGGCATGATCAAAGAGGGGACCCTGCAACATGTATTCATAATAAATAAAGGCGGGGCAGAAGGTTGGGGGGGCAGTAAGGCCAGCCAGCCCACCGCTGGCAGGCCAGTGGGCAACGGTAGGCAGAGCCAGGGCAACGGTGGGTGGAGCCAGGGCAACAGTGGGCGGTATAACCCAGCAGCAAGGAGTTCCAAGGGTTAATGTTGGATGGACATTACTTAAGCAAGCAATTTCAGTTAGGTTAGGCAGGTTATAATCACCTCCTCTGCCAGGTTTAAAAGCAGGCACACAACCTTAAGCCTCCCTTACAAGCAGTTTTAGCGAAGACACACACACACACAGCATAGGTTAAGAACGCTGCTTCAGAAAGAAGGAACTTGCTACATGTATGTTAGAGGGAGCCCAATCCCTTCTTCAGAAGTCCCTTCTGAAGCGGTATTCTTGCCTTCTGCTGCGTGTGTGTGTTGTGGGTGGGCGTTTAAAGGCCCATGAATTACCAGACTCACAGTTACATCTCGGGATTTAAAAAGGATCCCATTTCCAGCATTGTAAACACACATCTAAAGATCTCCAGACTCACAGTTACATCTCGGGATCTCAAAAGCATCCCATTTCCAGCATTGTGAACACACACCAAAATCAAATCAAGCTTTATTGGGCGAAAAGTAGTTTTAATGGCTATGCTCTAAAGTAATAGAGAGATGAAGTCCGCTTATTTCTGCTACTGGCATGATCAAAGAGGGGACCCTGCAACATGTATTCATAATAAATAAAGCTATAAAAGAAAACTCCCGGGCCCTTATCTCTTGTCACTGGCACTTGCGGTTACTAGCATTGCAGTAAGCCTGCGTGGGCCTCTAACCTTTACCATCGCTCTCAAAGAACCAGAGACTCCTGCACAGCTATCTGCTGGGCCCTCTCCTCTTCTCCTCTGAACCAGCTTGCATCTCGGATCGTGGCCTCTGACACGTAAGCTATCCTGGGTTACTGGGGTTTGTAACTGGCAATACTGCCATGTCCAGGCATTAAATGTCTATCCAATAAAACTGAGTTGTACCCACACACTTTGGGTTGTTAACTGGCAACCTTCAATCCCATTTGGAGTAAACTGAGGTACAATAAACCTCATTTATTTCCTAACACGGTCAGCCAGGAACACTCTCTTGCGGGTACCACCTGCTAATCTTGTTCGTATGACAAGGGTCTGCAGAGACGTTCTCAGTTTCTGCCACTATGTTATGGAACTCCCTTCCCCTGGAGGTCCATCAGTGCCTGAGCGTTTTCCGGAGGCAGTGGAAAACTTTTCTTTTTGGCAAGGTATTTGGCAGGCGGGGTTAGGGGTTCAGGAGAGAGGTTTTAGGGGTGAGGGTGGATTTTTAATGAGTTTTTTAAATGGAGTTTTATTGTATTTTTAGGATATATGTTTTTAATATGCGAGCTGCCCTGAGTCTAAGAGGAAGGGTAGGGTAGAAATTTGAATGAATGAATGAATAAATAAATAAATAAATACCTCACCCTTCCCACAGTGGCTTGGAGTGGCTGTTCATCTCAATGCTACCAAATTGGATAAATCAAAGTAGTTACCTGGTTTACACAGCATGTCTGAATACTACCAAAGTATAATGGTTACTTTGATTCAATTAAATTGAATTAGTTACTTTGATTTACCTCTCTTTCTTGAAACATGGCTGTAGCAGGGTGGAGCAACAAACAGCAACAGGGATATGAATGATAAATATAACCCCCTGAATATAGTCAGTAACAATAATAAAAAATTATACAGGGGAAGCAAATCTATTAATATGAACATAATTCCAATAATTTTTATACAGTAAATATATGGAATCAACTTATTCTAAATAAAGGCTCTCCCTAGCCTCCTCCTTCAACCTCCACCTTTGGACCAACTCCCCCACCCATACTAATGGCCATTCTCTTGATCCTGTCCTCTCTAGAAACTGCTCTGTCGCTGATCTCTCCTTCGATCCTCATCCTATATCAGACCACTTCCTTGCCTCTTTCAACATTTCCCACTGTCCCCCCTCCTCTTCCCCTTCTCTACGCCCCTTCCGTGACCTTCAAGCTATTGATCCCCTGGACTTTGCCTCCTCTCTCTCTCCCCTTCTTCCTACAGTCTTCTCTTCCTCCTCCCCTGACTCCGCTGTCTCTGCTCTCAACGCCTCTCTCTCCTCCACACTTGACTCCCATGCCCCTCTCTCTTCCCGCCCTGCCTTCTCCCACAACCCCCGTCCTTGGCTCACCCCTAGTATCCGCCACCTCCGTTCTTGCACTCGTGCTGCTGAACGACTCTGGCGCAAATCCCATTCTCACGCTGACTTCCTTCACTTCAAATTCTGTCTCTCCACCCTTACTTCTGCTATCTCCCTTGCTAGACAACACTACTATGCCTCCCGCATTGAGTCCTGTTCTCGGGACCCTCGCCGCCTGTTCTCTACCTTTGACTCCCTCCTCAAGCCTCCCTGTCCTCCCCCTCCTTCTTCCCTTTCTGCTCAGGATCTTGCCTCCTTCTTCACCTCCAAGATAGACAAGATCCGCCTCGACATCGCTTCCCACTCCTCTCTTCCCACTCCCACCCCTCTCCCTCCTCCCCCTCCTTCTCTCATGTCCTCCTTCTCCCCTGCCTCCCTTAAGGAAATCTCCTCTCTGCTCTCCTCCTCCAACCCTTCCACTTGCCCCCTTGATCCCATTCCTTCCCGCCTCCTCACCTCCATTACTCCCACTGTCGCCCCTTCCTTCCTGCACATCATCAACCTCTCCCTCTCTACTGGCTCTTTCCCTTCTGCCTTCAAACATGCCACAGTCTCTCCTATTCTCAAAAAGTCCACTCTTGACCCCTCTGACCCTTCTAGCTATCGTCCTGTCTCACTCCTTCCTTTTGCTTCCAAGCTGCTTGAACGTGTTGTCTACTCCCGCTGCCTTGACTTCCTATCCTCCAACTCCTCCCTTGACCCCCTCCAATCTGGCTTCCGCCCCCTTCATTCTACTGAAACTGCTCTCGCTAAGATCACCAACGATCTTCTGGTGGCTAAATCTAAACGTCTCTATTCCATTCTTGTCCTCCTTGATCTCTCTGCTGCCTTCGATACTGTTGACCACTCACTCTTGCTGGATTCCCTTCACTCCCTTGGCTTTTGTGGCTCTGTCCATAACTGGTTCTCCTCCTACCTCTCTGACCGCTCCTTTAATGTGTCTCTCTCCAACTCCGCCTCCTCCTCCTTCCCCCTCTCAGTTGGTGTTCCTCAAGGCTCTGTTCTTGGCCCTCTCCTCTTCTCGATCTATACCTCATCCTTAGGCAAACTCATTGCCTCCCATGGCTTCCAATACCACCTCTATGCTGATGACACTCAACTCTATCTCTCTACTCCCTCTCTCTCTCCCTCTGTTCAAGCTCGTCTCATCAACTGTCTCTCTGACATCTCTACCTGGATGTCTCAACGTCAACTCAAACTCAACATGGCTAAAACTGAACTCCTTATCTTCCCCCCTCATCCTTCCTCTCCTTCCTCACTGTCAATAACTATTGATGGAGTCACCATCCTGCCTGTCCCCCAAGCCCGTAGCCTAGGCTTCATCTTTGACTCAGCCCTTTCTTTTAAACCCTACATTGACTCTGTTGCTAAATCCTGTCGCTTCTCCCTCCATAACATTGCTAAGATTCGCCCTTTTCTCTCTGTCTCGTCTGCCAAAACTCTTGTTCATGCTCTGGTCATCTCTCGCCTCGATTACTGTAACCTCCTTCTCACTGGCCTTCCCCGGTCTCACCTTTCTCCCCTCATCTCTGTCCAAAACTCTGCTGCCAGGGTCATCTACCTCGCCAGTCGCTTCGACCATGTGCAGCCCCTCCTCTCTTCGCTTCACTGGCTTCCCCTTCCTGAACGAATCCTGCACAAGCTCCTAGTCTTCACCTATAAAGCTCTTCACAACCTTGCTCCCCCCTACCTCTCTGCACTTATCGCCCTCCATACTCCAGCCCGTGCACTTCGCTCCTCCTCTGTCCCTTCTCTCACCCTTCCACGCCTTCCCTGCTCCCCTAAGCGCCTTCGTCCCTTCTCACTTGCTGCCCCCCATGCCTGGAACTCCCTCCCTGTCCACATCCGCCTTGCCCCCTCCCTTCATACCTTCAAATCTCTCCTTAAAACTCACCTCTTTCGCTCTGCTCTGTCTGACTCTTTATCCTGCTGAGCCACTATTCCTATACCTACGATCGGTTTACCCTTATCCTTGCAACATGGACCTGCCTGCTGTCATTCTCATCGTAACCAAGCCAAGTACGTGCACTTGAGACCTCGCATCTTCATGAATGTTAGACCCCTTGTCTCTCCCTCTGTTCCCCTTCCTAAGTCTCTCCCCCAGCTCCTGTCTCTCAGATTGTAAGCCCTAGGGGCAGGGACCGTGTCTATTTTATTACTTTGTAAAGTGCCAGGTACACTGCTGGCGCTATATAAATGTTTGTTAATAATAATAATAATAATAATAAAGTGGTGCCAAAAGATCAATACGTGTTACATTGAGTTATTTAAAAACCCCAAAGCAAAATATAACATTATTGAGAGATGGATCCAATTGTGAATATTGGATCCATCTCTCAATAATGTTATATTTTGCTTTTTTAGTAACTTGATGTAACATGTATTGAACTTTTGGCAAAATTACATTGACTGAACACTACTTTATTTAGAATATGTGGATTTGTATATTTACTGGGGGGGAAATTCTCTTGTGATCAAAAATTCTCTTGTCATTGATGGGGTTTGCCCCCCCCCCCCAATTGGTTCCCCAGGTTCGGAATCTAGGGGTGCACAGCTATGCCTAGATGCCCAGGTTGGAGCTGTGTCGAGGAGCGTATTTTGTCAGTTACATCTGGTGCGACGGCTTCGGCCATATATCTCAAGACTCCGACCTGGCCACTATCATCCATGCTTTCATCACCTCAGAACTGGACTATTGTAACGTGCTCTACGTGGGGCTGCCCACGGTGACGGTTTGGAGGCTGTAGCTGGTGCAGAATGTAATGGCCCGTCTCCTTACAGGGATGGGCCACCGGAGCATATTATGCCAGTGCTCCGTTCTCTGCACTGGCTGCCTATAGTCTTCTCAGCCCGATTCAAGGTGCTGGTCCTTACCTATAAAGCCCTACACAGCTTGGGCCCCGTGTATCTGCGGGATTGTCTCACTCCCTGTTCTCTGGATCAGCTCCTGCGGTTGGCCAGGAGTGTCCTTCTTGAAGTCCCCAAGGTTTCTTAAGGGGCAACTATGGAGAGGGCATTCATGGTGGTTGCGCCAAGGCTGTGAAATGCCCTCCCAGATGGCCCCAGACCTCTTCTCTTTTCGACGTCATTGCAAGACCTGGCTGTTCCACCAGGCTTTTGGCGAGGGAGATGGGCGAGGGTGGGTTTTTATTTACTTTTAGGGGAAGGGTATTTATTTTTCTGAATGTTTATGCCCTCCTGTCCATTCAGACCCTCCAAAAAGTGTAGGACCTCCAGGAGGCACTCCCCAGATAACTGCAGGGGCTGTCCCGGGACTCAGGGAGTGAGGTGGTCCCTTAGATAAGTGGTACCCAGGCCATGTAGGGCTTTATATATCAAGACCAGCACCTTGAATCAGGCCCAGAAGACAATCAGCAACCAGTGCAATGGTTGGAGCACCGGTTGAATGTGCTCTCTGTGGCTCGTACCCATCAGGAGACGGGCCACTGCATTTTGCACCAGCTGCAGCTTCCAGACCGTCATCATGGGCAATCCCACATAGAGCGCATTACAGTAGTCTAACCTCAAGGTGACGAATGCATGGATAACAGTGGCGATATCGGAGTCAGACATATGGGTGGAGCCTGTTCACCAGATGTAATTGGCAAAAGGCACCCCTGGCCACAGCTGACACCTGCTGAGTCACGCACAACTGGAGCCAATGGAGGACGGACACCACCACCCCGATAATGGGGGCTTCTCCCTTTCCCAGATCACCAACCCCACCTACTAACATCACCTCTGTCTTGTCAGGATTGAGTTTCAATCGGCTCGACCTCATCCAATCCCCCACAGCAGCCAAACATCAGGACAGCAACGAGACCGCAGGGCCTGAGTCGGATGAAAAAGAAAGGTACAGCTAGGTGTCGTTGGCATATTGATTACAACAACCCCAACCCCCCCCAGCTACGGACAACCTCTTCAAGCGGCTGCATGTATACATTAAGTAGGAGCAGGGACAGAATGGAACCTTGCGGGACCCCACACGGGAGGCCCCCAGGGGATTATGAAGAATCCCCTAGTACCACCCATTGAGATCTTATCCACAAGGTAGAAAAGGAACCACTGTAAAACAGTACCGTCTGTCCCTGCCAGGTACTGCAGGCGAGTCACCAACAGTTCATGGTTCACAACAGCAAAAGCCACAGATAGATCCAGTAGAACCAGCAGGGTCTTATGACCCCTATCTAGCTCTACTAGGAGATCATCGACTAAGGCCACAAGTGCAGTCTCTGTGCCATAACCCGAACCAAAGCCAGACTGTGCAGTATCAAGAAAACCAGTGCTATCTAGATGTGCCTGCAACTGACAGGCCACAAACCGTTCAATAACCTTCCCTGAGACCGACCAGTAGATCAGCAGGTCACCAACGTCAAGCGATGGTTTCTTGAAAAGTGGCTGGACCACAACCCTCTTAAGGCATTCCAGCACACAACCCTCCCCAAGGCAGGTGCTGATCATCCGAGCCAACACCGGCCCTAACGTCACCCTGGCGACTTTAACCAACCAGGACAGGCAAAGACCTAATTCACAAATTCTGACTCGAGCAGAGCCCAACGCATCCACCGCCTTGGCAGGTGTCACCAATTGAAATTCATCCCATGAACATAGACCAGACAAGGCATTCCTAACCTCTGGTTCCACCACTAGTCATGCTCAGTGCGAGCAATTCTGTCCGCAAAGTAGGTCAAAAACATGTCACAGCGGGCCTTGGATGAATCCAGTTCCAGGTGGAGACAGGCTGAACTGACTAGAGCCCTCACCACCCAGAACAGCTCGGTCTGATGTGACTGAGCAGACACTATGAGGGTAGCAAAGAATCACTTCTTCGCTGCCTGCACTGCCATGCCCTCAAAAATGTTCTATGCCACAATTGATAGTCTTGGGCGAGAGTACAGCGCCACTGTATGGCTGAGGCTTTGCTGGCCTGCACAGCCACCCTCAGTGGAGCCACTCAGTTGACCTTATTACTGGATCCTTAAAGGGCCAGACGCTTGTTAGAGCCCAGCTTGCTCTCTGGGCTACACCGCTGGGGGCTCCAGCTGGGGGCCATCCAGTGGCGTTGTACTCTCGCCCAAGACTATTGATTGTGGCAGAGACTTATCCCAGCTACGGCTGAAATGAGAATCAGAATTGATTCTTGCGAAATCTCATGAGATTTCAGCTGGGATTGAGATTTTGCTGAGATCTGGGCCACAGTACGAAGTCTCATGAGATACCTTGAAAAACAAAAATAAAACACTGCATGTGCTGGCAGTTGGGGCCATCATTTTTTTCCAAAATGGCTTTTCTTTTCTTTTGCTGAGATATGAAGCCACTGCCGCCTCCTCACTTACCCCATAGAGAAACCAAAAAGGGAGAGCAGCCCCGGAGCAGTAGCTGAAGCAGGCCTGGACTCAGAGAGGCAGCCAGGTAAGTCAGTCAGGGTTTGGGCCAGGGGGAGGGCTCTTTCCAAGATTTTCACTTTTTTCAGCAAGAACCCAGGCAATTCTTGACTCATTTTCATTTGCAAGATTGAGCCAAGAACCCCGATTCTTGTTGAGAAAAGCAATAATATGAGAATCGAGTTTCAGTCCTAATCCCAGTCCCACCAGCCAGGTCCTGCAAGGACTTCCATGACTCTGTCACACTGGCCTAAGACTACGTATTCAGCATGTGGTGCCATATCTTATACCAAAGAATAAGTTACCATACAGCAATTCTAAATATAATAATATATCGTTACAAGAAAGACCATATAACAGTTCCAAATAAGCATTTTGAACTGTTGTTATGTGGTCTCTCTTGTACCAATATGTTATTCCTTAATCAAAAAACCTCCAGTTTACAGGAAGAGTTAAGGCTCTTGCAAATTCAATCATGCAATAAAAAGCATGGAAATTGCAAGTTAAGGCTTCTGCCTTAACTTCCGTGCCATGTAAGGAGTAAATATTTTGGACAGTCTTGCATATTGTGATCGCTTACAACTTAGGCTTCATGCACCCACACTTTGCCTTCGTCTTTCAGCCCCAATCCTGTTCCTCCGCAGGTTGGAGGCAACACTGAAGCTGGCAACAGGAAGGTGTGAGCTGGCTCCTCGCCCACTCCTTTTCATCCTTTCATTTGGGTTGGGGAGAATAGGACAGCTAAGTAATGGCTCACAACCCTTCCTCTTACCCTCCCAGAGCACACTGAAGCTAAGTATAGTGGTATACAAATGTGTTTTTTTTTAAACTTTAAGTTGGGTAGATATTGAAATTAATAAAGTGGAATGGCCATTGGAAGGAATGGAGGCAACAGCAATACCAATTTCTAAATAAATACTATTGTCATGCCAACATCCAATTAAGTGACTGTGAAAGAATATAACACAGTTGCATCTTTGGGAATATAGGGGGAAGCCAAAAGGGTGTGGAATAATGAGGAAGGTACTAGATGGAGAAAGTTAAATGGTTGGAATGACAGGGGAAAATACAGAGTGCGCAGGAGCAAGTAAGTGGGTGTAATGACAGGAGGAATTAGAAATAGTTACAACAACAAGGTTCTGAGTGAAATAACTGAATCAGAAGACTGATGGGATACGAGGGGGAGCAGTCCTACCATTTCCCTCACTTACCATAACTGACTCCCTAGCCTTTGAATTCCTATACCCTCCCTCCCTATTATTCAACTTCCTCTCCTGTTTTTTTTTTTTTTTTTCGTCATTCCACCTACCCACCCCATACTCGTGGTCCAAATGAGACATTCATATCATTGTGTTTCTTAGGACCCTTGAGTTCTCTGTGAGCAGAGTCAAGTGGAGGTTAGAGGGGGAACTTGGAGCCAGGACTCCTGGGCTGTCTGTTACAAGGTGCAGAGCAGGGTAGAGAAGACCAGGCCAGGAATCAGGACTGTTGGGTTGTCTGTGAAGGGAGTGCAGTCCAGTGGGTTACAGTGGGGTGGAGGGGACGGAAGCCAGGACTTGTGAATTCTGTTAAAGGTTTGGACCTAGTCAGTGGTGGCTGGTGGGTTTTGAGGTTGGTGGGTCACTAATGCCGGTGAAAATAGGGGCGGAGCCTAGCCTAGGGATGGAGCCAGGGCAACAGTAGGCGGAGCCAATGCATGCCCAAACAAATAGGGCCCTATCATTGTGCACAGCGTGCTATTGAACATGAATAAGAGATAACATGTGGAAATTAAGAATAACTTTATTTATACAGTCCCCTCCCCATTTATAAATAAATACTCCATTTATAAATACTTACATAACTTGTGAGAACAAGTACCAAAAATATCATTAAGATTTCAATACATATAAGGGAGGGGGAAGCAAGCATTGAACACAGAACAAATCACTGCTTATACAGAAAATCCGCACGGCGATCTTTAAGTTGTGCAAAGAGCTCAATTGTTCTGTGATTAAGTTGTGGGATTTGTCTGATCAGTCTTTTTTCTATCAACAGCATCACCAATGCATTTAATCAGTCTTCAGCCATGGTGTTTCATAGAAAAGTTTTAATTCTCTTTAGAGCTGAGAAAGATCTCTCAGATTCAACTGTGGTCATTGGTGTTGTGATAAATGATTCGAAGTAGTGATACAGTCTCTGAGAAGCATTCATGTAGATTGTTTTCAAGGAGTTTCTGTAATAACCCAGAAGCATCTTTTGCACCACAGAATTCTTCTCTTGTACACAAAAGAGAAAGCTCTGTCTTCAACCTTTCTTTCTGCAGCATCGGATATGCTTCCACTGCATCTTTTAATGCTTGCATTGGAAAGCACTTGTTGTGAGCTGGAAACAAGTCTGGTTGCACCAATGTTGCACTTACCAAATGATTGGTAAATACAAATCTCTCTTTTGCTTGCGAGAGGATAATATCACACACTTCATGTGCTACGCGTTGAAGGGATTCCCTGGTACTTCTTCTGGGGAGCTGTGACTTTTCAGGCAATTCTGCCCACAGATCTGTAATGGACCCTCTCACCGTATTAATGTTTGTAATGAAGTTTGTAGTGAATCTCTGGATAGCTACAGAATCAGTTTGTCTTGTCTGGAGCTGTCTGTAGAGTATGTCCACATGCGGCATTATTTTGTGAAATAGAAACAAAAAGAAGAGAAACTGCCTGTCACCTTCCAGCATATG